>PVJO010005595.1:16598-97032 GCA_004026905.1 Hystrix cristata | reverse complement strand
GCTTTAGGGGTAGACAGCAAAGGCGGGGCCCTGCTCTTGTTTCCTTGTATCAGCACAGACCCCCATTTTCCATAAACTGAGGGAGGACGGAGGATCTTAAGGGTCAAGGACCCAAGTCAAGTCCAGCCTCTGCCTCCCTGCGGGTTGAGGCTGGACAAGCCTGCTGGGTCCTGTGATTCCTCAGAAGGTGTGATCTCCCCAGGACCCTCAAAAGTGTGCAACTTGGGAAGAATTGGACCCCCACTTTGTTGCTGTGGAGATTGCCCCACCTCCTCCCAGACCCTTTGGTGTCTGAGCCAGTGCAGGCTGGGTGCAGGCTGGGTACTGAAGGCAGGCAGGTGGCCGGAGCTGCGTGTCATCTCACCCGCCTCTGGGGAGGGCTCCTCTCCTAGCTCACGGGGGAGCCTATGGCCCCCGTGCAGTCCTCTGAGCAGAGCCAGGCTCTCCCTGGGTGATCTGCCTGGCACTGGTGGTCTCCCTGCCATGGAAAAGGCTACTACCCCAAAGGAAGGAATGAAACCAGGGGCAGGGTTTGGTGGCAACGACTACCACTCCAGAGCCAGGTGGTGAGATTCAGCTGTTAATGCTGGTGCTACAAGTTTAAGGCGTGATCAAGGACTGGGAACCCCAGAAGGGCCGGAATTACCATCCTCACCCAGCGGTGAGGCCTAGAATTTTCATGCCCTTCTAGCTGTTACTGGGACTGCGAGTCTGGACCATGAAGGTGTATCATGGGCTGTGGAGGTCCCTGTGTGCCTGTTCCTTCCTCCCCTCGGTGCCGTGGAGACCAGCTGTGGTTTGGTATGGGACCAGAAACCCCCTGAGGTTTACCCAGCTAAGACCTGGGCTCTGTATATAGTTTCTGTCACCTTCAGACCACAGAAGTCTTTGGAGCTGCTGTCTGTTCGGGCTCTAGATTTCCCACAGTAGAGACATAACCATCAGGCCTTGGTCCGGCTGCGTCATAGGGAGCCCCCTCCCTGCCTTGAGTGAATGCTGAAATCCATCACGTGTGTTTTTTTTTGTAATAAGATTAATATGAGTTTCCATGGATATTGAACAGGGGATTCTAATACCTATCGAGGGAGGCTGGAGTGGGTGACTTCTGATAGCTTTTGCCAGCCCTGAGAGTCTACAATTCTGACATACCTAATGTTTTATCATTAATATGCTGTAATTTATAATAATGTTTTCAGTGCTGTGTCATTAATAATAATGGCTGTCATCATTCTGCCTTTCCCATTTGATGTGTGATCTGTGTAACTCCACAGTACTCTGCAGGTCAACCGGCTGAAGTTGTTGATATTTACCATTGACATTATCCTGGAAAGGAAACTGAGGCTGAGAACAGGTTTCCAGCCCCACTGCCCCACTGCACAGGCCCTCCCACAGGAGCCAGTGCCCCTGTCTTGGGTGGCCTAGGACCCCGCGGTTCCCTGAAGCCATCCTCTAGACAGGCCCACTTTTTTCTCCCTACCCTACCCCACTCCTCAGAGGCTCCTGCGACAGCTGGGGTTGCTTGTCGGCCCTGCTTGTCCAGCTGCAAGCTTCCAGTCCTTTCTGGTCCCCTGTGGGACCCAGAGTCATCCACTCCCCATGCCAGCTCTTAATTCCTCTCTGTCAGATATGTCAAGATTTTGGAAGTTAAAATCTAGAGACCTTTTCCAACCCGAGGTGCCATCTTGGGCTGCGTGGCTCTGGCTTGTCCATCTGTCCATCTCTTCTCGAACAGTACTCTCCCCAGGGCTGCAAATTGTCTTGAAATGAATGAAAACAACTTACATTCATATAACCAAAGATCTAGATCCGGGAAGTATGTAAGCCCTCAAAGGCAAGCTCAGCGACTTTTACCTGCATGTCCTGGATGCAGGGCGTGGGTGCTGCCACACACAGGTCAGCAGAGCTTGTTAAATGAGCGTACGCAGTTTCTGTCTGCTCACTTCTCCTGCTGCACTCAGTCTCCTGAAAGCCAAGGCTCACAGGCTGTGATTCAGGCCTTGGACCCACACAGTACTGCCGCCCTGACCTCCTCCTGACTCTGTAGAGAATTTTGGAGCCCAAGCACTTACCCAGGTCCGCCAACCCCAGGCTGGCTGTGTAACCTTGGGTCCAGTCAACCCTCCCTGCTTGGTGGGTAGTGTTACCTAGGCCGCTGTGCTGTTTTGATCACAAGTTGAGATACTCTGTATAAAGCACTTAGAAAGTACGTGGCACCTAGGAAACTCAGTAACTGTCACCTATGATGAGCGATTTAATTTTACAGTTCAATAGCCACCTGAGAAATGTCAACTTTACGTCCCTCTAATGAAGGTGTAGGGAATTCCCACAGTTAGTCTACTTAGGTAAGGCAACCGGGCTGTCTTTGACGGACAGGCGTACTGGTGTCAAGAAAGCCCCGCAGGAGTGAGGCGGAGGGAATGATAGGGGATCCGAGAGGGCATTAAAGGCTGCAACTGAGAAGTTAAGTCCTTTCTTCTGGGCCACATTCTTTCTCAAACAGTGAGACGTGAAGTCCACAGCAGAGGAGCCACGCGTGGGTCTCTGAGGTTTTGCAGCATGACAAAGTGGGAACGGTGACAGGTCAGCCAACAGAGGTAACCGTGGGTCAGAGAACAAGGTGTAGTCTCAGGGATCAGAGGCCAAGAACGCTCACACCTGCAAAGCTGGTGTTGCTGCCAGCCGTGCCGAGGCCCCGGTGAACACGTGTTAGAGGTGCGAGTGCAGATGGGCGTGCGCCCATCAGCTCACCAGGCAGACAGGCTGGACGTGGGCCCGGGGCCCGGGAGGTTGGCCAGAGGGCTGCCCGCTGCGGACCAGGTGGGCTTGGGGGTCCCAGGGGGACCGGTGAGCTTCCAGCCCCGCTCCCTCATGGGCGGGGGAGGGGATCTAACCCTAGAGTCCTCAGACATCTCAGAAAGCACCAGACCACGCCTCACCTTCCCCCCCTTGCCCCAGACTGGTAAGCGAGAGCGGTGGGGGAGCGGGCTCCAGTGTTGGCTAAAGGGACCAGAAGATCAAGTTATCTGGTAAGATAAGGAAAGTAGTCAAGACAGAGCCTGCGATCTGGACGGGGCTGCCCGGAGCCGCTGAGCATATGCGAGGTGTCAGAAGCTATCCAGGCTGCAGACGGGGCGAGGCCGTTGCCGTCAGAAGATTCTAACCCCCTGTGATGTGGGTCACAGGGCAGCGTTAGACATCAGGCCGGCTCCTGTCTTTGGTCTGGGAAGCATGTCAATTTCCTCCTCTAGAAACTGTGGGGGGAGGAGCCTGGTAAGCTCTGCCTGGCTGGGATGTAGAGAACCTTAATTAAGATGGTGGAAGCTGAGAAACTACAATCTTTGGTTTAAAGGCTGAAAGCACATATCAATATTTTCAAACTGTGAAGGGGGCACCGTTCCTTTTACCTGTAGGGAGAGCAGCTTGGACGGGTCCGATTCTATCTGTATCTACCTGTGAGAAGCTGTCTTGTCACCACAGACTTCCCCGCTGCTGGTCCGGTCACCTGGGGGGCTGAGGTGGGAGTCTAGGTGAGAGTCCAAAGCTTCACGCCCAGGTCCTGACTCCTGCCGCCGCTGACAGCCTTTTCTGTTAAGTTAGTGTATATTTCCAGCAGTTTGCAGGAATCCCAGCGACGGCCGGAGCAGAGGAAGCCCCACTCTGCGTCTACAGCTGTGTGGAGATGAGAAGCTGTGGAAGTAGCCAGGCTGCACTGATGGGAAATCAGTGCCCAGGTGACTCTGATGCAGTGACCTCCCTCCTACCTGGCTGAGAATGACATCGCTTGGAACGGCCAGGAGAATGCCAAGGTCTCTGGGAATTTCAATGCAGTTATGTCGCAGGGGCAAAAACTGTTTCCTCGGAGGGGGACGTGAGGCTGCATCTTTATCTAGAGTGAGGGGAGAGGCGCCGGGTGGCGAGTCTCACTCCTGACTGGGACGGGATTTGGAGCAGGAAGCAGAAAGGAGATGGCTTTGACTACAGACCACTTGGTGTGGGTGTTTTATCTCCAGGGGAAGAAGTCACAGGCTCTCAGGGCAGAGGGGACCCCGTGGGACTGGAGATGGGAAGATTGTTAGACAAGGGACCCCTTGGAGGTCACCAAGAGGGGAGGGAGGTGGAGCTGAGGGTCTGCAGCCAGGCTTCTGTGCGGCCTTGGGCAAGTGACTTAACCCCTCTGAGCCTTGGTTGCTTCATCTGTAAAATGGGCACAATAATATCTCCCCAGAAAGAACGTAGGGAGGAGTGGTGAGAAGTGTGTGAAGGACTCATCGCAGTACCTGCAAGCTGTAGGGACTCAGCCAAGGTAGTTTCTATCACCTCTCAAGGCAGCTGTGTGTCAAGAGCCGTCCTGTCCAAAACAGTAGCTCGCACCAGCTGTTTTTGACTGTCATGCACTCTAAAGGCAGGTGGTCTGAACTGTGGTGGGCTACAGGGTGAAATATACACCCAATTTCCAAAGCTTGCTGCAAGAAAGACTGTAAGTTGTCTTGTTACTGATTTTATAGTGATTGCATGTTGAAATAATACTTTGGCTATCTTGGGTTAAATAACATCTATTACTAATTCTAATTTCACTTGTTTTTGTATATTATAATATAGCTATAAGCAAATACAAAGCCAGCTGTGATGGCTCATGACTCTAATCCCAGGGGTCTGGGAGGCCGAGGCAGGAGGACAACAAGTTCCAGCCCAGCCTGGGCAACGTAATGACTTATTGAGACTCTGACTCAACATAAAAAATTGACAAAGGGCTGGAGAAGTAACTCAGCACTGGGTTCAATCCCCAGTACTGCAAAAAAAAAAAAAAAAATTTATATATATATATATATATGATACAAGTATAAATTATATAATGAATAAAATAAATGTATAAATATAATGTATATTTATAAACATATAATCTATATTTATAAATTATAAAATCTATTATAAGTTATAAATAAATAAAATAAATTTATAAATATATACAAATTTCAACGTGGCTCATATTTATTCTCTTGGGCAGCACTAGCACAGACATTGTATCCCAGGAGACCTGGGACGCTGTGTTCCACAGGTTCCTTTGTTTCTACATCTTGGGTTTGGAGGTCCGCTTCCTCCTCTCCTGGCCACCAAGTAAAAGACCCTTTTGAAAAAATGCCATCCCTGGCCCCACCCGCGGGGTGGGGAAGTACCATGCGCCCCTAGCGGCCGGGTGTGGCAGTGGCCGCGGTCCTGAAAGGAGGTAGGGCTGGTGGCAGGTGGGCCAGTCAGGGCCCTGGGGCCAGACTCCTCCCTTCTTGGCCTGCAGGATCACCCGCCTCCGCCTTTGCTCTGGAAAGCCCCCCACCCTGTTTGAGTACCCCCCACCTCCCAGGTATACTTGGCAGGAAGCCCCCTCACCCACCAGGCAGTCGCAAACACAGGTGCAAAGAGAAAATGCCACTTCAACGTCATCTTTAGAAAACCCAGAGTTTCCAGAGAAATGAATAGCAGACATTCACAGACAGGAGAAGTTCTTTTTTTTTTTTTCTCCCTCCCAGGAAGTGTTTGTGGTTGTTTTGAAGACTGTACATTTTACTGTACTTTTCCTTTCAGGAGAAGATGGGCATTTATATCCGACCCCAGGGATGTTGCTGTCCCCAACCCCGGTCAGAAACATGACAAACACAAGAGTAGGTACAGATGGCGGGTTGGCACCTCCCATTCCGCTGGCCTTCACGTCCCCTCTGTGTGTCTGACCCCAAAGGCAAAAGGAACGTGGTATTTGAGACCATTCCCACAATGGCTGCATTGTGACGGGGTGCATGGGAAAGAGGGAGGAATGGAGAGAGGATGGGACAGGAAGGCAAGGAAGGGGGACTTCCTTTCAAGTCCCCCAATCCTGTGGGTGCCGCCCGCCGTGACCGGGAAGGGACATCCACTGCACTGGGACAGGCTTGGAAAAGTGACCCGCAGTCTTGACCTGAGAGACCGGCCTGGCCGCTCTTGATTTTGTCAGGACTAGAAGAGTGTGGGAGAAAGCAGAAAGTGGCAGGAAGGAAAAGAAGAATGAACATGGGAGAGTGGAGGGGAAAGAACAAGAGAGGGGGAAAGAGAAGAAACGATGAGCTCAGGAGATGAGGGAGAGGTAGCGCGTTGGCAGTGAGCAGAGACCTGGAAGGAAGCAGATAGGAGCGACACAGATGCGGGAAAGTCGCTCCCATGTGTCCGAAGCACTTCTCGCCAGCGGTGTGGAAGCGTGGGGCTGGCTCCCTCCATCCCTCCTGGCCTCTCCCGGAACCGCCTCTTTCAGGACTGACATGGGACAGACTTTAAACACGGCACTGCCCCGGCGGGATGAAGAAGACGGGGTCACGGATCCCGAACACCTCCCCCAGAGGTAGGCGGCTCAGCCCCTGCCCTGCTGGTTGCTAATGCACTGTGGGCCTGGGTGAGTCTCTGATGCTGTGGGGGAGAAGGAGGAAGGGACTGGAAGGGGGAGACTTGCAGACACCTCCCAGGCTCCAAAACTGTGGCTCAGAAAGGATTTGCTACACCCCCAAATCTCTAGAATGTTCCCGCTGAGCCAAGTAGACCGGGACGCTGTAGCAGCAGCTGCTCCCAGAGCCACCGCGCTGACACCAGACCCTGGAGTCAGGAAGAGTTCGTGCACCCTGAGCTGGAAGGGCATCTGAGGCTTTTCAGTACTATTTGGCCAGTTAGGAAACTGAGGCCCAAAGAGAAAACGCCTCACCCACGTTATTCATGCGGCTCTGGAGTGCAGACTCAGAGCTTTGGGCCCAAAGGCCACCACCCCCCCATCACCCCACGCTGCTTTCCTGCAGAGAAGCCGTCTTGCCCAGCACATGCCCATGGGGACCTCTTCCCGGCTCCCCAGGAAAAAAAGCAAAATCCCACAGTGACCCTAAGGTGACATCCCTTCAGCCCGCAGCCAGAACCCTCCTGTCCGTTCACTTGGGAAGCCCGGGAAGGGACCGCTGGTATAAGCACTGGGTCCAGGTGTCAGCCTCACAGCTGGTCACTCGTGCTTCCCAACTCAGGGTGTGGGGTGGCCCTGGGCAGGGGACTCCACAGTCCGCCCGCAAAGGAGACTGGAACCAGTCATTCCCAGGTCTTGGCATTTGGCAACGACCACCCCCTACTGGGAATGCTGGGCGCACCCAGAGGAAACGCCCACTTATCCCTTACCAGTGTGAATGAAGAAGAGGAGTCAGGGAAATGGAAAAAAAAATAAATTCAGAAATAAAAACAACACTGGACCCATAAGCCATCCAAAGCCACTTGCGTGTCGCTACATTTGTGATCAGAAAGGCGGACTCTTGCCTCTCCAAACACTCAGGGCTCAGTCCAACAGGTGAGGGAGTCCAAATTCCCTGAGCACACCCCGCTGGGTGGTGGGGACAGGCCTGGGAGGGTGATGTGGGGGGTGGCTGGGAAGGAGGGACAAGAGGCCGTGGACAGGGAGACAAAACTGTCCCTGGATGTAAACATCACCATGGAAACTCCACAAGACGCCAGTAAAGATCCTTCCTCTTCATCTCCCACTCCATAAGGGCAGGAGGGAGAGTGGCCCTGGCTACACGGTGCTCTCCATCACCCACTCGGAGCTGCCGAAAGTCCCCCGGGCCCCCACCAGGTCACTCTCCTCAAAGGGCAGGAGCATGCCATTGACAGAAAGGCTGCGCTTCGTCCAGATGTGGGAGACCCTCCTCGGGGGGCTGTAGCCGCCGGGGGCCACTCCTCCCGCGGCGGCAGCCGCTGCAGCCGCGAAGTCCCCCATGTCGAAGGAGTGGCTGCGCTTGGTCTTGCCCTCCAGGGGCAAGGGCAGCAGGCTCCTGGCGCGGGCGGCCGGGGGCCCCAGCAGCGGCTCTCGGTCTGAGTGCTGGCCCCTGGCTGGCGTCCCACACCCTGTCCCGGCTGGAGTCCTGGAGTCCAGCAGCTCCTCCTTTCTCTGACTCTTGAGGTCCAGGGAGGCAAAGGCCCCCATCAGGCGGTCAAGGTTGGGCTTGGGGCGGGTGGTAGCGGGCGGGAGCCTCCAGGGGCCCCGTGCCAACCCCGCTGCCTCCCCGCTGCCCAGGGAGCTGGAGGAGGAAGAGTCGCTAGCTCGGGCCAGGCTGGCGCTGAAGTCCAGGAGCTCATTCCGCACCACGACCTTGGGTGGTGCCTGTGGGGGCTGCCCGGTGGCCACGCTGCCCAGGGGCGGCGGCTGGGCCCCGTTGGTCTGAGAGTACACGTTGCTGACGGCTGCCGCTGCCACCTTCCTGGGGGCCTCGTGATTGCAGACTTTGTAGCGCACCATGAGGATGACGATAAAGACCAGCAGCGTGGCCACGATGATGCCCCCGATGACCAGGATCATGGTGCCACCCAGGATCTGGCTGTGCATGGAGCGGCACTGTGGGTAGTCGGCCTTGGTGAAGAACTGGGCACAGCCCACAATGTTGGTGGCCGTGAGTGTGGTGGCCGTGTCGTCCCACATGGCCAGCACACACAGGTCGTAGCCCGTCCCCGACACCAGGTTGTTGACCACGAAGGCCTTGTTGGAGGCTGGGATCATCCTGGGAGGGAAGGAGACACAGACGGTGAGGGATGGCACAGTGGAGGCGACAAGGCGGAAACAGGGTGACGAAGACAGATGCACGGCCGAGAGATTGAAGGGGAAGAAGCAGGACTCAGGCCGAGGGGGTCCCACCCCACATCGGCTGCTGTATCCGCTCTGGCTCTGGGACATGGGGCCAGAGTCACACCAGCCTGCCCTGTTCCAGCCAGGCTCCCTGTCCTGTTCTGAGAGGTGATGGGACCACAAGCCACACTGCGCCTCTCTGGCCAGGCATCTGAGTCAGATGCTAGAGCCACCCCAAGTAGCTGGGTCGCCTCCCTCTCACCTGCAAGGCTTCTTGCTGGCTTGGGCTGGGACTCCGCTGCTGCAGGGAAATGCTGGAGACCAGAGAGCATCCTGCATCCCAAGGAAGAAATGACCCCTCCTCACAGCTGCAGCAGGGAGGACCTCGCCGGGCCCTCCACATTCGGGGGTCTGATGTGCCCCCAGCCCTAGGCCCATCCACTGCAGCCCAGGCCATTCCGGCCTGGACCTTCCAAGAGCCAGACCACATTCTGATCCATAAGACCTTAGGCGTCAGACTTCTGTCCGCAGAGAAACCCACTGGATCCGAGGGTACCCTGCTCCCCGGAATCCCCCACCTCCTATTCCTACTTGAGAAGGGAAGGTTCCATGCGCTCCCATCAGCCCCTCAAACCTGGAGCCAGATGACTTAATTGAGATCTCGAATATGAAATCCCACAGGCCAAGAGCCTCAGCTCCAGAGCCCACACTGACAAGAGATATTGATGTCCTGTGTGTGAGGCCCCGAGGCTGCTGGGGAAGCCACGCAGGAGGAGGAGTCCCCAGGCTCCCCCCGAACCCCACCAGTGCGGGGCAAAAGAGGCCAGAGGAGAAGGGAGACAGATTCAGCAAGGACTCTGTAGGCCAGTCCTTTAGGTCCATCTGGGGACCTCACGGCCTCAGCTTACCTGGGCGTCATGGCCACCCTGTGAAGCAGTGATTGGTGCTCTCTTTGCAGAGGATGAATGGCTGAGACTCAGACAGGCCAAGTGATTTGCCCAAGGTCACACAGCTGGGGCTGCTAGGCGGGGGCAGTGAGGAGTTAAACACTAGCTCCTGGGTCAACAGTCTGGACTTTTTCCTTACTGTGTGACAGATACGGGGTGCGTCTCTGCATTTGACTGGAAAGTTCCCGATGGCCTGTGGCTGCCGTGCTCTTCCCTAGAGCAGCACTTAGGCCTGCGGTGACCCGCACGGTGGGGCCCACGCTGCACGGCCCTGGAGCTCTCCGAGACCCTGTTCCTTCCCTGGGGCAACAGTGAGTGGGAGAGGCTGGAGCTGCACACTTCCAGAACAGTGAGGCCAACGCCAGCTAGAAACGGTGTGCTGGGCTTGGCTCTGTGCCCCCATCTGTCACCTCAGCTCAGTCACTGCCACCTTCCTTGTACAGCTGAGGCAGATCTAAGCAGCCAGCCCATCTGCTGACAGTCGCTGCACCCCACCACCCGGCTGGCCCACAGGCGGTGTGACTGCAGGCCGTCAGGAGAAGAACCGCGTGTGACCAATCCCACCTGCCCCTTGCGATCTTGGCCTCCTGCCCACCCGGCCCTCCCCACGCTTTGCTTGTTTGGGTAGAAGAACATCCCGGAATGGGAACTAGTCAGGCCCTGCAGGGGCAGAGAGCTGGCTCACTGAAGAACAGTTAAAGACCATATTTACAAAGGGATCAACGCCACAGAGGTGGGTGTGGCAGGGGACCAAGGCTAGTAGGAGGAAGCAGAGAGAATAGCAGGCCGGTCCGACTCATGGTGCACTCCACATGGGGACGAAGGTCCGTCAGTCGTCTGTCCCTGCTCCCCGATCAGACAGTACAGCATAGTAAGCACTAAGTTCTACGGCAGTTTGGCCCTGGTCATCACATCCAAGCACGGATGATTTCTCTTCATTACATTCTCAAGAAAGCATTGATTTGGGAAGAAACGAAGCTGGCCCTTCTGGAGGAGTTGCTGGGAAGCGCCAGGCTGGAGAAGCTGTCCCAGCCTCAGCAGGTCTGACCCTCCGGCATGGACAAGCTGAGGATCAGGGGTTACCCTTCGCACTGCAGGATGCTTGCCACACGCCTGGCCTCCCTCTCAGGGTGCCGGAAACTCTCCTAACCGTGCTGAATGTCCTGTTTCAAAATCACCCATCATCGAGATGCGACAGCCTATAGGATTTAGTTGACAAACAAGTTGCTGGGGCAAGCCCACAGGATAGGGACAAGGCGCAAGGAACAGCTCAAGCTCACTCTGCCCCGCCCACCCCTCTGCTGCTGCTCTCCCGGTTGGAGTCCGAGGGAGGCCGGAGCCCATGTTACACTGGCCAACATTCCCAGGCCGAGAGCTGGGGCAGGAGAGGAGAATGACCAGGGTGGCAGGAGGCAAAGGAGAGTAGCCGCACAACCAGCGGGTCGCCGTCCTGTCTGAAAAACGTATTCCTGAAATCCTGGTGCATTTCTCTCCATCATAGAAATTGGCGGCATCCCTGCTAGCAGAAAGCGCGACTTGCTATTTTAAGTTGCTCCAATGTGTTAAATTTAATTAAGCTCACACACTTTAAACACAATCGGAGATTGCAACTCCAGCACTTACCCTGGAAAAACAAAACAAACCATCTTTCTCTCGCTCTCTCTCTCTCTCTCTCTCTCTCCCCCGGGTTGGCATTTGTTCGTTCAGTGTAACACTAGGAAACAAATCCATGGCTGAAAACAGAAGTTCGAGAGGAATTTGCAGAGCAACCTGGTCACCCCACTGTTTGCTCTCAGATCTGTGTCCCCGTCTCACCTGCCATCTGCATGGCAGGAACTACATTTCCCAGGCTCCTTCCGGTCTCAGGCTCCCATTCCCTCAGGCTGCCAGGTGGAGTTGGTGGACACAGGCCTGGAGGGTGACTCGGGGCAGGAGGAAAGGAGAAGCTAGGCGTGGTGCAAAAGTCACTCCTTTTCTTCTCCATGTGCTCCTGCAGGCCAGCCTGAGTCCCGCTGTGATCCCAGCTTGGTAGATACAGTTGGATCCCAGTTCTGGGTGTTCTTCCAGCCCAGGGGGTGGGGATGGCAGCGGCCTCCTGCTGTTGTTACTCTCTGCAATGCTCACAGTCCCCTGGCTGACCTGCAGTGACCCCGTTGTCTTTACAACTCTTTGTACTGTGCCCAGTGGAATTCCAATTGGGGAGCACCTCACCCCCTCCCTGAATCGCTCATCGCCTCCTGGGCAAGCCAGCTCCCTCCACTGCAAATGGACCCCCTTCCCTGGAACTTCCTCTCTCTCCACACCAGACTCGTCCTTTGAGGCCTGGCTCAGACAGCGTCTCTAGCCCCAGTTCTACCTTCTCCTCAACCCCTCATTCCCTTCCTCTGTGGGAGCCCATGTTTGTTCATGCCACCTCTCCCATGAGGACAAGGCATGTCCTCTTTCTCGGGACCCCTCTCCTAATGCCCGCCTGGCCAGCAGCGGGCTCTCGGGCACTGGCCGGCCCTGACGAGATCCTTTAGGGAGAGGTGTTTCTGTATTGTTGAGGTTTACCATGTAGCTCCTGGGGACCTTTCATGGATGAGCATGGATGAAGTTGGGGTGCGTGAGTGTGTGAGGAAAGTGTGTGTGTGTGTGTGTGTGTGTGTGTGTGCACCCACAGGTATTTATGTATGATACACAAGAGTCTGCTCCTGGGCAGTGGTAGCCATTGCTCTGTCTTCTTCCACCCAGCCCCTCCCCCAGCCTCTCCTGTCCCCTGATGCACTGAGGGGACTCCTGTATGACCTCCAGAGACACCTACAGGGCCGGTCTGTTCTTTCCTAATGGCACAGAGAGTTTGCCACCCAGAATAGGCATTTGGGGTCTTAGTGGATGGCAAAGAGACAGGGAAAGAGAATGGAAAGGGAAAAGGGGATGGGGCTGAGAGTGAGAAGGAGTGTGGGAAGGGGAGAGGGAAAGACCTCACCCCTCAGCCTCTCCTGCAGTCAGGTGTGTCCAAGGGGCGCATCTCAGCAAACGGAGTAGGGAAGGTGCACAGACCGGGCTTTCAAACAGCACAGCGCCTCCCCGTGTGTTCTTTCTCTGCTGCTGGACCTGGGTGGTGACCTGGTCTTGACTATACGGCTCACGGGACAAGGCCTGCAGGAGGTGGAGCCCTGCCTGAGAGTCCCTTGTGGAAGGTCAAGAGATCAGGATGTCACATGGGCATTTAGGTCTCTGCAGCAGGACAGCTGGGAGGCCCCTGAGTCTATTGCACAGGTAAGAGCAGGGAGATGGCGTGGTGAGGATGTGCAGAGGGGAGAAGGACAGACAGACAGAGAAACAGGCAGACAGACAGACGGACGGGGAGAGAAAGGCTCTGGTGCTGGAGGAAATGAAGCTTCCTGGAGGTGTCAACAAACACCGCTCTTCTCCCTTCGTACTCCCTGCTCCCTACAGGGCACTGTGCCCCATCAGAGAGGCACCCACTACCTGCTGCACCCTGTACTCCTTTGGAACGGCTGTGTCAGCTCCTAGCTCTCCGTCCTCATTACCAGCCCTTCACAGAGGCAGGCGTGCCAACCTCCCTGCCGGCCTCCACATCTCAGAGCCCGGGAAGCGGCCTCATCAGCTCCAGTGTGGCCCTGACTCCCAGGTTCCTGCTGCCCTTGCAATCCAGAGGGGCCGTGCACTGCCCTGCACAGGCTGCAGGGGGCGGGGAGATGGCTGCTTCTGTCTGGCACAAGACTCTTTGAGTACCGGCAGTGACAGGTGCGTGCTGGGCAGGCAGGGCCTCGCATCCTGCACACTGACTCAGGACGCAGGAATAACTATCCCCATCACACACGGCCGAGCGGAGGCTCCAGTTCAGCTGCCCAGAAAGCACCCAAGGCAGCATGCTGAGCTGGTCCCCCTGCTTCCACTAGACGTGATTGTCCCCATGCCATGAGTCCTCTCTGTCCCCAGGTTCCACATCCACAAAGCCAATCGACCATGGATTGGAAACATTTGGGAAAAAGAAATGACCACGTACAGACTTTTTTCTTGTCACTGTGCCCTAAACCACATGGTATCACAGCTATTTGTATAACACTGGCATGACATGGAATGTCAGAAGCCATCTAGAGACAGGAAGATGTGCGCAGGTTACACGCAGACACCACGAGATTTCACCCAAGGGACGTGAACATTTGTGAAGTCTGGGCTCTGCAGGGGGTCCTGGAGTGGCTCCTCCTCAGACACAGATAAACTATAAAGAGTCCCCCAAACACTTACGTACTGAGGGCTGCTCCCCAATGTAACAGTGTGCAGCAGCAGGAGCTAAAGAGGCGGCTGGGTCATGGGGGCTCCGGACGCTTCCATGGACTATCCCACAGGGAGCCCACAGCTGGGTACACTGTCAGGACATGGGGCCCGGCTGGAGGAAGCGGGTCATGTGGGGTGCATCCTCACAGGGTGCTTTTAAGGCACCTTCCTGACTGTCTTGGCCTCCACTTCCTGGCTACCACGAGGCCAACAGCTTTGCCAAAATAAAACTTTCCTCCTTCAAGTTCATTTTCTTGGTTATTTTGTCACAGTGACTGCAACCTGACTAAGGGACAGCGGCGATGACTATGCTGTGTTACCTTGAATTGAGCAGAATTAGACCTTAGCAGGAAGCCAATCTGAGAGTCCAACCAGCTGCCTGGCACAACTCACCAATAAAAGAATGTACTAGTGACAGCTAACACTGACTGAGCACTTGCTCTAGGTCAGACGTCCTCAGTATTTATCCTGTACGGACTGCTTCAATCCTGAATTACAAAGGAGGAAACTGAGGCTCAGAAGGGTACATGATGTGCTCCAGGGAGAGTAGGGAAACTGGCTTGGCTTGGACAGAGAGCTGGGAAGGGCGAGTGCAGGAAATAAGGTCACCAAAGAGCAGTCAGGCCCCGAGCTCAGAGGGCTTGCACGTAGGTTCAGTCTCGTTCTAGCACTGAGGAGTTGCCGGGTGCCAGCGTTGAGAGGGATCCGGTGCAGGGATCAGAGCGATACAGAGAAGGACCAGAATTGCCAGTGCAACCTGGAGAGTCCCTGTGGCTGGTGTCTGGTGCCGGTACCGGCCGCGGGCACACCCGTGGCCTTCAGTGATGATGGGCAGGACAGGCTGCTCTTTGGACCAGATGAGGATCACGGAGGAGGTGAGCCCATGCCAGTACGTCTCTGGCCTTGTTCCCTGGGGGGTCTGAGCTGCTAACCACAGAGCCAGACCCCACATTTCCCCAATGGGACATCACCCTTCTGAGTGGCCCCTTACCAGGGGCAACCTGGAGTCTCTAGAAGCTGCATTGTTGGAGCTCACACTGGGCAGATGTCAGCAGACGCTCCTCTGAGGCTGCCCTGAGCACGGGGGCCCCGTCCTGTTCTGCCAAAGCAGGGTTCTCTCACTGTAGGGTGATCCCACTCAGGCCAGTTCTCCAACTCAGTTAAGTCTTGATCTGCCTGCCTGTCTGTCTGTCTCTCTTTCTTCCCCCACCCCCACCCCCGGCTCTCCTCATTCGAGTCTTTATAGATGTAGGACTTTTCCTTGTATTTCCTTGTCCTTAACTTCCTGGGCCCAGGGACGATGTTGATTGTCTGGGAGGAAAGAGCATAAGACCCCAGAACCAGAGAGAAGCCTCTCTCTGCGGACCAGTCCTGGCCCTGCCCATCTGTGACTCTAGGCCATTTCTTTCCTCTCGTGGAACCTCAGTTTCCTCACTTGCAGAATGGGATAGTAACACCGACCTTCTGTGGTCAGCGTGAGAAACTGAATGCCAGAGGGATAAATGTGTCTGCCCCCTCCTGGCGTTTTTCATTGCCGTGACGATGAGGACTATGCTGAAGACAGTTGTCATTTGTGATCCAGGGGGGCTGAGAAGAGTTTTCCCAACCAAGGACAAGACACCACTTACGGAGAAAAGAAAGCAGCATCAGGGCACCTTATTGCAAAGCTAGAGTGACCAAAATGAAGCCTCCCCTCCAGCTATGTGCTAGGTCACCCAGATGACGCCACCACCCACCGACCTGACCACAGATTTCACCCGCCTCGGCTGCCCCATAATCTCATGGTGACACCACACGGCTCAAAGCCAGCGCCAACCTCCTTGAACAGGCAATCACAGCACTCAGTGCAGCAGCATTGACTAAAGCTGGACTCAGGCAGAGAAGATTCGCACAGCCCCTGCACAAGGATGGCACGCATGTCCGTGAAGAGTTCCACGTTTTCACAGAATCCCAACTTGTGCTCCAACATGGATGGGCCTAACCGAGTAGATTCCATATGATCCCATTTCCAGGCAAGACCTAGACCTCGGCCGGATTCACGGAGACAGAGAGCAGAGGGGTGGCCTCTGGAAGCCGGAAGCGGAAGGAATGAGGAATTGTCATTTAATGGGTGCAGAATCTCAGCTTGGGATGATCATGATGGTGTGGAGGTGGCCAGTGGCAATAGTTGCACGACAATGTGAATGCATCTAGTGCCACCAATCCAGACATCTAGAAGTGGTTAGAATAGTAACTATTATGTTTTTTCCTCAATAAAAAATGGCAAAGAAAAATGCTATTGCAAAGCAAATTCCGCCAGTCGGGCAGGAAGAGGAGCAGTGTGGGAAACTACGGGTCACTTCAGTGAAGCTGGAGCTTGCCTGGGTGGCAGGCACCGGGGCACAGCTTCTTGGTTCTGACGCCCACGGGCTCGGGTGGCCCTCTCCCGTCTGGGGCCCTGGTTGCACTTGAGGAGGCCTGCCTGGATGGAGTAGTTCCTGGCTATCTGCCATTCTTCTGAGTGTCCTGAGAGCTGAAGATGAGGACAGCTCCAGGCAGAAGGTGGCAGGACTCCAGGGCCCAGGGAGACTTCCGAAGAGAAGGTGGGGGGGGCAGCCACGTGACCCTGGGCGAGGGATCTGCCCCTCCCTGCCTGAGTTAACTGGGACAGTTATACCTGTGCCACGGGAAGGTCGCCAGGACCAGAGAGGGAAAGGGCATCAAATGTCAGTGTGGCACCGGGCAGCAAACCAGGACAGTGGGCACGCAGCTTTCTCTCAATGGCAGTGGTGTAGTTAATGGTGACCCTTTGTCTACGTCTGTTTGCGTTGCTGTAAGAGGGCCCCATGGGCTGGGAAATATATTCAAAAGAAAAAGTAAATGTATTTCCCCGCAGCTGTAGAGCCCTCGAAGTCTGGGATCGAGGTGCACCGCTGGGTCTGGTGACCGCTTCTGGCTGTGTTCTCAAGGGGCAGCAGGCAGGAGAAGGAGCACACAAGGGGCTCCGTTTTCAGCCTCCAGCCCTCCATCAGGTCCCTCGCCCTGTCTGCCTCGAGACTTCACCACTTCTCATGCTAACCTAGGCATGTTGTGGGGGGCGCAGGCCACAGCACCCAAGGCGGGCATGAGGGCACCTGGAATTTCAGGACACGGGGAGGCTGAGGCAGGGGTATTGCAAGTTTGAGCCCAGCTCTGCTTTCTTATGCCCAGATGGCTCACCCTATAGACCCTCCAGTGTCTTTGTGAGAACCTGGTCCCATATTCTGTCCTGAGCGCAGCACTCAGAAAGTGCTTGTGTAATAAAAAGCAGCCACGATGATGCTGGGATTTGGCGTCTGAGGATCAAGCCCTGCCCCACCTCCCGCCAGCTGAGTGACCCAGACGGGAGAGTCTCGGCACGTTCGTCTGTCACGCAGGATCCCGGCAGCACTGGCCCGCACGGGGTTCACCATCTGCAGGGGGCAAAGGGTTCACAACACAAGTGGTGTTTTTTCAGAATGAGGACACTGGACCGGAGTGAGTGATAGAGACACAGGCTGGCGCAGCCTGCTCCAAGCACCGTGCCTGGACAGCAGCCTTTAGGACATCCGGCCCGCAGAGCTGCTGTGTGACCTGCCCTCTGCCTCACCCTGCGGAGAGATGCCCTTTCCACAAGCAGTCAGGAGAAGCCCACTCAGCACTTCTCGGCCGGTTTGTGCTGATCCTTCTGGAGCCTCCGTCTCTAAAGCAGGATTCAGGGGAAGGAGGAAGCTAGAGAAAGAAGGGACCTGTGAGGAGACTAGGGGGTGGGGGAACGCTCTCGGTCCATCCAAGGGCAGCCCTGGCAAAAGCCAACCCCAGGAGCTGGTGGGAGGCAGAAGGGCTGAGACGCAACCACGGATAAGGCTCTAACTGCAGCTCAGTTGTGAGGCTGTGTGATCCAGGGCAAATCACTTTGCATCTCTGTGCAATAGTACCCACTTCTGACAGTCTAGAATTCCACTGGATGGGGAGGGCAGACAGTGAGAGAAGGGTGGGCAGGGCACAGCCATCAAAGGCCTGTGGGTACAGGACTAGGTCCACAGTTCTAAAGGCCCTGGGATTTAGCACTCGAAGGACCAGGGCTCTGTGTTCAAATTCACCTCCACATCTTACTGGTTGCATCTTTATCCAGTTACTCAGTTTCCCATAGCTTTCTTCTGGTTTGTAAAAGCAGTTTGTAAACCAACCAGCCCTGGGCTGCCTAGTGGTTCCAGAAGGTGCCTGGACCCGCACCTCCTGGTGGGTGAGGGAGCAGCTGTGGCAGACTAGGACCTGGACGCCCTCCCGCCCCCCGCTCTGCGGCCCCTGACAGGCTGCGTGTCCAGCACGAGTTCCCTCTCCTCCCGGGTCTCCGCTGTTCCCTGGTGTGGCGAGGGGGTGGGGCTGGACCAGTGCTTAGGCCATTTCCAGACTCATCCACTCAGCTCAGAAATGTCTGGGCCAGGGGGAGTCTCAGCCTCAAGGGGAATGCGGGGTGGCCTCACTGAGAAGGGGACCACTGGGGCGAGGCAGACCTCGTGTTTCAGGGCAGCAAACTCAGGGATTCTCAGCATTGCTCTTATCCGGAGCAAGCACTCTTTGGGGTCCCCGGAGTCCCCCATCTCTTTCTTTTCTCTACCTCTGCACACACGGCTGCCCAAACACCAAGGGGGTGACAGGGCTGGGGCAGACCAGCCCAGCTCCCCAGAACAGTGACAGATTCATTGCTGTCCTTACTCTCACGCCGAGATTTCACGGCTCCTGTAGCTCTGATGGGATAAATATGACCTTTTATTGCCCTCTTTGCTTAAGCCTCAAGGTTAGTGGCCCTGCTGTGATCTATGGGTGGCTCCCACTGGGCATTCTGGAGCCGGGGAGCCCACAGCTGTCAGAGATTCATGGCGCCACCTTCTAGCCCATATGCATGTCTGGCCCTGGGCACCGGGCTGGGGCTGTACTGGGCAGGGCAGCCGTGGCTCAGGGGCTCGGGGGGCGCTGGCTGATGGCCGGCAGAGACCAAACCACAGATCTCCTTCTCTCCCAAGGCCGCCTGTCAGGAGGGTCAAACTATGCCAGGCTTCATTTCGGTCTGCGGAGAGGCAGCAGCAGGTGGGCCGCCATGGTTCCGATGGCGGCCATGGATGACAAAGCCCACAGGCACGGCCACTCGTTTCCCTGCTCCGTCGGAACCTCCAGGCCACTCCACAACAGAGACTTCCTTCTGCTCTCAATCCCAGGCCTTTGTCTGAGATGGCCTGGAAGTTCTTCCATCTGTCTGTCTGAGACTCCTCCTAACTACATCCCGTTTCCTCACGGTGGCTTAGAGTGAAAATCGGCTGAAGGTTCTGGGGTTATTAGTAGAGAGGGGGACAGTGTGAAAGAGAATGGAGTCACTAACTTCTAATTAAACTCATACCCTGTGACTCCAAGACACCCATCTGAACCCTCGCCGCCACGTATGTCCTGGGAGGAAGAGGGATGGGCATCCTTTAGACCATGATGGGCCTGAGTTCAAATTCTAGCTCTGCCACTTTCTGGCTGGGGACCTGGACACCTCCTCGCCCTCTCCGATCCCCGAGATTCCTGCCCCATGCAGAGTGTAACAGCAACATCTGCTCCCCAGGGGGCTGCAGAGGAGCCGGGAGCAGAGGGCGCAGGGAGTAAGCAAGCAGCCATAGCAGCGGGCACCCAGGCCGCGAGACGCAGCCCTGGGTCTGGCTGCAAGGCTTCTTAGCTGATGTGTGCCTGGGTCTGCTCATCAGGACGCAGAGAGACTTAACTGAGCTGGGGGCAGCAGCCCGGAGGACAGTTCCAGAAAGTCATACTCCCGGAAGGTCACCGCTTATCATCATTGTTATCGGGGGAGAGAACACCTGTGTTTACTTGGCACTTTTAACCTAATTTCCATTCCCTGGCTTTGTGCTTTATAATCCACGTACTTGCACCCAAAGACATGAGCTGACTTGCCACACAAAACACACATAAGAGGAGGTGGTAAACAGTTTCGTGTCTTACTAGGATCAAAACTCAGGGAAAAGGCTGAGCTGTAGGCTTGCCCCAGGATGGCTGGTGTGACACCCAAGCAGGGACTTTGTCACAATTCTTACCAGGGTGGTCCTCGGCCCTGGGCTGCCGTATCTCGGGAGCAGCCTAGGGAAGGGGGCAAGACAGGCTCAGAAGAGTGTGAGAGCCGCTTTCTTAGGCGTGCCCTGTCCGTGTGGCACTCAGCGCCCCAGGAGGCCAGGTTGGGCCCAGGCTGCTTGGTGGCGGGGGGGCAGGTTCACACCAAGCATCCTGCCACCACGTGTGCAGCAGCCTCACAGACCTGGCACATACCTGAGGGGAGGCAAAGGACCAGACTAAGACCCAGGATATAACCGGAAACGCCCCAGGACACGGCCCAGGCCCTTCCTGCTCCAGAGACCTGGACCGCAAATGCAGCATGCCAACCTCTGTAACCACTGAGCTCCCTCCTGACCTTCCTGATTCCTCCTCCAGGAAGCCTCCCCTGACCTCTCTGAGCAGGTCAGTCCCCCAAGAGCAGCCCTCACACATGCTTGCAATGACTGCTTTGCCTGTGTTGTTATTTAGTGATAGTCTTTGTCTCCCTGGAAAGCTGGAGCTGCAGGAGGGTGGGAGGGCCCTGGGCACAGCAGGCTTCCCGCTCCGTGTGGCCCAGACATGACCTCATGCTTGCACAACTACCTCCTGATGCCTGAAGGTGAAGGGCAAGGGCACAGGTAGCAGGGAGGTTGGATGGGGAAACAACAGCATTAGATGCACCGTGAGAATTATCTTCAGAAATTGAGGGGACAGATTATGGACGCGTTAGCTTCACCCCCGATGATGACGAAGGCAGACTGAGTGGGAAGTGGAGGGAGAGGATTTGGGGGCTGGCACTAAGGAAGAGCTTTCCAGCCTCTGGTTGCCAACAGGGTATGGGCTCTTGGGGAAATGCAGGGTGGTTTCTGACCCCCACAGAGGGTCAAGGCTGTGGTCTAGATCAAGGGTGACCCCAGAACTCACGGACTCAGAAGCGGGGCTTTTGGAAAGTGACTGGATCTTGGGGCACTATAGCTGAAGTTGCTGTTGGGATGCGGGGCCTGGGGGGTCTGGCGGAAGAGGCTGGTCCCTGGGGCTGGATCCGGAAGGGCTTATCTCCTTTCCTGGCTCCTGCAGCCTTTCTCTGCTTCCTGACTACCAGGGTGTGAACGGGTTTCCTCCCCCACGCTGTTTCTACCTTGGAGCCAGTGGACCAGGGACTGAAACGTGAGCTAAAATAAACCTCCTCTCTTTTAAACTGGGTGTGTCTGGCACGAGTCCTAGTGACAAGAAAGTGACTAGGCCAGTCAGCACTCTGAGAGTGGTGGGGTGGGGGCAATGGTGGCAGGAGCACAGGCACTCTAAGAGCTCACACAGAAAGGAGGGGCTCACCTGGGTGACCTTGAACTCTGCCTCTCTCACTCTGAGCCCCTTCAGTCTGTGAAAGCAGCAAGAACCAGGCCCATTTTAAGGACAGAAGGAAGGAGCTGAGGACTTTGGCTTTGCCCTTCCCCTCCTTGATCTCTCAGAGCCCTCAGCCATATGGCCACGCGGGGGACCTGAGCTTTAAGGTTGCCTGGTGTCCTCGTCTTCCCCCTTCCTCCAGGTGCTGCCAGGGCTTCCATGTGTCCTTCAATCTAGCACCTCCCGTTGGTCATTCCCAACCTCCGGCTCTCCCAGGTTTCTGCCCATTATCAAAGCAAAGAAATGCATTTCTAATGGTGGAATTTCAGGCTCTTTTATCTGTGAAGGAAGAATTTTTGGACTGGGTCCTGTTTCTAGGTGCATGGCAGGCAGTGTGGGGAACAGGAGGGCTTGAGCGTGACCTGGGTCCTCCAGGAGATGGTCTCAATTGCTACTCTGCTGCAGAACAGAAGCCTCCTCCATTGCTGTCCTGAGGGAGGGGACGACTGTTCAGAGCCGCCCTTTTCCAAGCAGACCTTCCTCCCAGTGACAGTCAAAGCTGGGGGAGCAGAGCAGCCTGAGAAGCAGCCCTTGGCACAGCTCACGCACGGTGGCATTTTGACGGGTGGTAAAAATATCTCCCTGGTGCTCAGTGCCGGCTACCACCGCCACCACCTTCTCAGCTCCCAAGATCCCGTCCCCGTGCCCAGTGCCTCGGCCGCCCCCCACCTGGCCCCGTGCCTGGGAGACGGTGCACGGTTCCCGTGACCAGACCGTGAGCCACCAGCTGGGCGCCAGCACACTTTGGGGTCACTGGAGAGATGATTTGTATCCCAAACAGCCAATTAAACCAGCACGGAAATCATGAGTCCACATCAGAGCGAGGGCTCAATGCGGAGGGCTGGGTGACGTCCCTGCAAGGCAGGACAGTGAGGGCGAAGGCCCCACCAGAAGCCATCTGAATCTGGTCTCAAGGCCTCCGCCCCCTGCAGCAACCAAAAATCTTCTTTCTTAGTCACATCACCCCATTTCCTGCTTCCAACCTCCCAGTGGCTCCTGCCTCTTCAAGGATAAAATCCAAGGCCTTGTCATGGCTTCCAGGCCCTGCTGAGTCCAGCCCTGCCCAGACCTCTGGCTCAGTCTCCAGCACCCTTCAAAATGCCCAGAATCCTTGCTGCTGCTCCAACAGGATGAGTGTGTTCCTACCACAGGGCCTTTGCACCTGCTGCTCCCTCTGCCTGACTCTTTCTCTCACTCCATGCAGGTGTCTGCCCCCACGTCACCCTGGTCATCCTTGACCTCCCAGTCTCTGATTTCTTACACTGCTTGTGCACGCTGTAAAACTTATCTCTCTCTCCTACAGTAACATAAGCTCCTTGAAAGCCAGGGCTTGCCTATCTGGCTGCAACCCCGAGTGCGTGACCAGAAACGCCCTCCATGTTTGCTGAAGGAGTAAATAAGTATCAGGTGTTTTCCTGCTCGCGGGTCCTCCTTCCCTCAGATCTAGACCCTGGCTGCTCTTGCCACAGGAGACAGCACAAAGCAGGCCAGCAGCACAGAGCTTGGTCCGTAGAGCGAGTGCGTGTGACGTTCAAGGCCATCCACAGCCACCCCGCTGACCTCTCTGCACAAACTCCCGACTGTGTCCCCAGAGCAGCGGTTCTCAGAGTGTGGCCCTGGCCCGCAGCAGCAGCCCTGAGACACCGTCCTCGAAATGCAGATGTTTGGAGCTTGCCAGGAGTCGGGCCACATCTGCATGCAGAGGGGCCCAGCAGGGAGTGTGACTGTGCTGAGGGCTGGGAGCCGCTGCCCCGGACACGGCCTGTGGGCCCAGGAAGCCCGGGAGCCAGGTTGTCCTCTGTCTGGCTCCTTCACTTGTCTGGACGCAGTGCCCCACCATGGCCTCTGAGCGGGAGTGGGTAGACGCCGACCCTGTTCTTTGACACCAGGCAAACCAGTGTGATTCAGCAGATGGGATGCCAACAGAAGCCTGATGTTTGCAACCTGCTGTCACCAGGAGCAGGACACACAGACACCCTGTCCTCCCCGGGGGCTCCAGAGCCCCCTACAAAGAGAGGACTCAGCCACACCTGTCCTGGAGCAAGCAACGCCCAGCCCAGCCCAGCCCAGCTGAGACCAGAGCAACTCCAACCTTCTGTCCCAGCCTTGGCTAAGGAAATCAGTCCTAGTAAACACTCTGGATCTGAGATTGCTTGTTAGGCAGCGCCATCAAGGCTGCAGCTGACTGATACACCCAGGTCTCACAGGCCCATGACCAGGCCTGCCTTGGCCTCATTTTTCATTGGTGGCCCCTGAAGCAGCCTCCTCTACCTTTTCCTTTCCCAATTCCCCCTGGTCCCCAGATGCAGCTCATCCTCCACTCTGCCTGCTCCCGGGTGCCCCTGGAATGTACCCCTCCCATCACAGGCCCAGGATCGTGGCTGTGAGTACATGAGAAAGCTGTGAGGTTTCCGGGCTGCCCGGGGAGGGGCTGTCTACTAAACACACCTCCCCTTAACTCGCTGCCTCCCTTGCTGCCTAGCAAGAAGGTCCAGGTGTTGCTGCTGCATTCATGACCCCTGCCCGCTGTCCCCGACAGGAAGGGCCCCCTGCCTGCAGCTCAGCCCAAAGCCACCAAGTGGCTCATCTTGCTTTTCTCTGGGACCTGGCCTTTGCCCTGGGCTGGCGCCTCCCGGGGATGGCTGTGTGTGACACTTCTGCCCACTGCCACCTGGACTCTCTGAAAATGATGGGTGTTAGTCTGGCGTCCTGCCTGGGCCCTTTGGTACCCCAAGGGGTGCCACTTCCATCACTCACACACACACACACACACACCGGACTGCAGACCTACTTGGCAAGAGCTGAGACATCCCTCCCTGCTTCCCTCTGTGTGTTGGGGTCCTTAGAGGCAAGATAAGCACACACCATGAGGTGGAAAAGCAGTCAGGTTCAGGGGCCTGCACTGCCGGCCTTGGTGGAATCCGACTCCAGCTTCTGGCCTGCCTGGGCAGATGCCAAGGACTGCTGTGAAGGCGAAGCTTCCACCTGGCGGCTCCAAGGGACTGCCACCTCCCCGCCATCCTCTGTCCTCTTCCAACTTCATAGCATAGCAGTGAGTTTATTTGGAGGTGGGGAACGAGGTGCCTGAACACACGATTACCTCCCTCCAGCTCCTGCATCGAGGGACTTGGCAGACCGAACTTCAGGGACCCTTCAGTGTAAGGGATTCAGCCACCACCTGGGGGTCAGTGCCTGTCTCCACTTGGGCTCCCAGGAAGCAGAGCCCAAGACGAGGATTTGAGTTCATTTGGGAGATGGCCCAGGAGGCCCTGGGGAGGTGGGGGGCACCGTCAGGACAGGGCATTTTGTTCAGCCAGTTCTCATGGGGACAGCTGGGGTCTGACCTACAGGGAATCTGGGAAAGAGCAGAGGACACAGTGTGAGTTGTCCCCCTTCCCCCACCATGAGGAACCTGCCTCTGTCCTAGGCCTGCTGTCCTAGGGCTGCTCTTGGGGACATCAGGCCCGGGGGTGAAGGAGCCAGAGAAAGTCCCCAGAGGACAGC
The DNA here is from genome assembly GCA_004026905.1 of Hystrix cristata. Taxonomy (NCBI): domain Eukaryota; kingdom Metazoa; phylum Chordata; class Mammalia; order Rodentia; family Hystricidae; genus Hystrix; species Hystrix cristata. The sequence goes on along the minus strand of PVJO010005595.1, from coordinate 72,204 downwards.
ACCGTGACCTGCCTGGGTCCCCAGAGGCCGTGGAGCACCCGAGCCAGGCAGAGCCCAGCCCTCTGGATTCTCTCACGTGACAGTAGCCAGCCCAGGTTTGGACAGGTCGCTCTCAGCAGGACTCCGGTACTGGACGCCTTTGCTGCTGCGGAGGATGCTGCTCCTTCGCGCCTGTCCTCTCTTGCCCATGTCACGCAGTCCCGCGCGGGAGGTGGGGTTGTCCCTATAGCTCTGTTTCACTGATGAGCAGCTGAAGGCTCAGACAAGGACAGAGGGGAGAACTAAGAGCCTTGTCTGGAGCCCCGCCCCTCCTTATGTTAATCATGCACTTGGGATTTGTCCCCAGGCTCTTCATGGGAGGGCCTCCTCCCACCTGCGTTAGCATTACAGGGGAGACTCAGGCTTCCGGCTTCCTGGCTCCCGGAAGTTAGGCACACTGACTGACCCCAAGCTGTGCTGGTCCCTGGGCTTGATGCTGACGCACAGCAGAGTCCCCGATGCATGGCCCTGATTCCTGCTCCAACTGGGAAGCCGCCTCGGGAGGTGAGAGTCCTCCTGGATTTCCACAGTGCGGAAGCGGAGAAGCACGGGCTTGGGGCCAGGACACCTGGGTTCTCGCCTTCCGCCCATGTCTCCCAGCTATCTGGAGGCTGGAAGGAGCTGGGAACGCTGGAGACCACACCGCCCAGCCCAAAGCTACCCTCCACAGACCTTCTTTGGTGATGTCCTGGTAGGCAATAAATGACACGTCCACCCTCACCTCCAAACGAAGCCAGCATGCAGGCCATCACCAGGGACCAGCCCTCTGGGTCTCCCCTGCTAGAGAGGGAGGCTGGATCTCCAAGATCCTGAGATGGCTTCCTCAGAGGTGCCCCGAAGGGTTTTGAATCTGAGCAATGTCACCTTCTTGAGCAGAGGAGGAGGCAGGATGAAAAGGCAGCGCTGAGATTTGAGACCGTCTTGCAGGGCACCATGCACAAGCCTGTGTGGGGTTTGTCATTCTACCATTAGACCTTCGCTCCTTTGGATGTGTCAGAGATCTCAAGTGAAGTGCCAATATTTCTGAAGGGTGTACACTTTACACCTTGGTCTTTACGACAGATCTCTCAGCAGATGCTACTCTTGGTTTTGAAAACCAGAGCCGTAAGAGGCAAACAGGTGCAGGAAATGGCTGCAGAAAGGGGCAGTGGGCAATCTAACACAGACAGGCACCTACAGAGCACATTCTTCCTGCTTTACAGATAACAAATGAAGATGGAGAATGTGAAGAGATTTGCCTCTGGTCCAGGACTAGCAAGTGATGGAGATGGGGTGCAAATAAAAGGTTGTAGAGGTGCCAGCTGCCTATATTACTGGGGTGGAGCGTTGTGCCCAGTTTGAAAAAAAAAAAAAAAACAACTACATTTTCCAACCCCTCTTGCAGAAATTTGTTTCAATGAAATGAAAGATATTGGTCTGGGTTTCTGAGAAAACCCATACTCTGCCCCCTTTTCATCTTTCCTGCTGAATAAAAGGGAGATGTGATAGCTAGAGCTCCAGCAGCTATTTTGCGCTATGAGGTGACCTTAAAGACAGAAACTGTGTGCTGAGGATGGCAGAAAAGAAAAACAGAAGGACCCAGGACCCTGGGGACCATGCTGCCCAGAAAACCAGACTGAAACTCTCTGCCACCAAACTTTTCTTAAATGAGGGGCATATAAACCCTTATGAATTTGAGTCATTAAATTAGGTCAATGTTTCTGTTCACCCAATTTTTCCTCGAAGGACTCTGGCAAACTTGTCACCTCACAAGGGTTCATCTGAGGAGATGCTACCTGCTCCCTGCTCCCAGTTGACTGTTTCCAAGCTTACTATCCTACCCGTGCCCACTTGTGGATGTCTGATTTCAACAGCCAAACCATGAGAAAGAAACGTGTAAGAATATCAAATCTGGGCCAGGGTGATGCTGACTGGTGCTGACGCAGGAGCCGTCTGTCCCCCTCCTTGTGAACTGCGATGGCCCCCGCTGCCCTCCTCTGCCTGCGGGGGCTCAGCCCACCCTTTCAGAAGAGGCCAGCCATCTGGGGATGCAGCAGAATGAACAACCTTTCCCTGCACCAGATGCACCCCACTGCTTTCAGGGGTCACTGGCCCCTACCATGTCTTCCCCTTGTGCCCAGAGCCCAGGTGCCAGCTTTGTTAGTAGACCTCCCTGCACCCTGAATCTTGCTGGTGGGAGCAGAGGTCCTCCGAGATGCTGATTGGTAAGACCCTGTCGGGGAGGGAAATGGCCGACCTGTCCCCTGTCCTGTCCCCAGATAGACACAGGGCCCGGCCTGTAGGACTCGTCATACTCCCTGGCTGGGGGTGTCTGACAGCCACAGAGTGTGCAGGCAGAGAGGGTTGGGGACGGCATGGTGTCACCACCCAGCCTCCCGGGTCCCTCTTCCGACAGACCCTCACTTCCCCCCAGACACGACGGGCGCAGGAGAGGGGCTGCATCCTGGCTGATTCCACGCCGAGCTTTGGCATGGAGCTCTCTGCTCCCCTGGCCCTCCCGGTAGCCATTCCAACGTCACGCCTGGCGACAGATGTTCTTGACGGCTCATAGGGACAAGTGTTTGTGAATGTCACTCGGCTGATAATGACATGCAGGGGACTTAACTTCCCGTGTCACACCAGGGACGAGGCTGAGCAGGTTGTTGCTCTCTCTGGTGGGGAGGGGACCGCCAAACCCTGGTGATGATGACAGAGGTGGTGTTGGGGGACACACAGGAAGCAGGCTTGTGGACTCCGTGTTCCGCGTGTCTCAGCCCTGTCTTAAGGGCTCAGCCATGTGTACCCAGGGAGGACAAAAGCCTTGGGAGGCCGCCAGAGCCACCAGACAATTAGGGAGCTTGTTATCGCACAAAAGAACCAGGCACCCTTCCACAGGCAAATTCCAGTCCTGTCCTCAACAGCCCCGCACCGGAAGCTCGCCTGGAAGCTCGTGTTTTCAGACAATATTCACAGCTGCTGGGGGCACCATGGACCTTGGGGTGGTTCAGTGGTGACCTGCCGGGGGCCTGTGCCTAGGGTGGCTGGACTCTCTGGGCCTCTTCTAAGGTCCCTGTCTGTGCCCTCAGGCCCTGGGGCTCAGGGGCTATGAGACAGGGCTCTAGCTCCTGGGACACAAGATGCCCTCGCGGCCCCGACTGGTAAAGCTGGTGGATCTAGCAAGAGCAGAAGCCACACTGTCTTGCGCATGGGTTGTGAGCACGTGTTTCTGTAAGTCAGGCTGCCAGCTCAGCTCGGCACCCCGGGACAGCCCCAGCCCGGCTGGGCTCATCCTTCCGGCTGGGTTCTGCCGCTGGTGACTTGCTCCACTGTGGGCAGCTCAGCAGCTCACGTCCCTTCTGTCCCGCTCACCCAATGCTGACTCAGTAGCCAGAGTGAGCCAGGACTTAGCAGGTGCCGCGCTGTGTGAACTCGACTCCTAAAACCTCAGCAGCTCCAGTCCGACCAGCTTCAGGGATGCCACAGAAGCATCGCCTCTGAGGAGCTGAGCGATACACCGCCTTTAGCACAGCGGGAAACAACGGGAGCCTTTCATTGGCTAGACACTGTGACTATAGTGCCCCTGAGAGCAGTGACACAGAGCCACACATGGAACTCCAGCCAAGCTGGGTTCCCTCCCTGTGCATTTCTCCAGCTGTGATTGATTCCTTGAACCAAAATGGGTGGATGGATATGTGGATGGACAAACAGGTGGGCAAATGGATAGATGAGTGGGTGGATGGATGGATGGATGGATGGACGGATGTGTGGGTAAATGAACGGGGGGTGGGTGGATAGGTGATGGATGGATGGATGAATGCATAGATAGATGACAGCTTTATGGACACAATTTGCCAAGCATATTTTCTATGCCATTGTCCATGTCAACAAGACTCACTGAGCAGTACGGAAATGGGGGCAGCTGCCAGGACACAAGCCAAAGGCTTTCTAGAATGTTTGATCCATTTACTCACCAGTCTGCTTATCTGACCAATTATCAGTCCATTTCACCACATTTCTCCTCTTTGTCCTCAGGACAGCACAAGAGCTTGTCAGATGTCCTACACATCTGTGAGAGGCTCCGTTTACGGTGGTGGCCTACAGCCAGTGGCAACTCCTAAGACATTTTCCAAGTACACTGGTCACCGTGGAGACTCTGTCCCTGTTCCATGGAGCTGTGCAGGTGGGGTCTCGTGGAGAGTAACGGTGTGTGTGTGGGGGGGGGCGACACGGAGGAGCTCTGCCCTCAGAATGCCAAGGAAGGGAAGGTTTTGGACTTTGTGGCACGTCGAGGTAAATGACATGAGATCTGCCCAGAAAGCGAGGCATGAAGCACACTGCAAGTTTGCAAGGATACTCATGATTGTGCTTGCTATTATCTGTAATAGAAATCTGTCTTAAAAATCAGACTTAATGGTGTACCTAGCCTTTCCCTTCCATCTTCTTCTCCAGGATGCCAGGCTGGTCCTACTCCTGGGACTAAACGACTAGCCATGTTTCCTTCCTGCAGGGCCCACAGTGTGCCCACACTATTTAGAGAATTTCCCACGCAGCCTCTCTTCTAATCTTCTCAACTAGCCCTAGATGTTGCCACTATCTCTTGCATTTTCAGTTCTTGGGTTCTGATGCTACTACTTTATGTTCATTACATTTATGCCTCCAGGTTCCCAATCACCAAAGAAATGCAACTTGAATTCCCATCTCGAGTGGCCACAGCCCCAACCCCCACTTGCTTATCTGTGAGCCCACCAGGCTCCTAGCTTGGAGACGCTGACACATTGCTGCCTGGGTGCCCACACCTTCTCGCCCTCTCACTTCCCTTCACCCTGGGCCCATGCTGGCCACGGAGCTGGTGGCTTTCCACCTTCACGCTTTTTATCAAAGTCAAGACCACATAATAGATTCACAAGGGAAGAAACAGACTTATTTTCAAAAGGTCAACCTCACAAGTTATCAAAGAAATGTAAATTAAACCAAGTTCCATTTCTCACCTCTAGAATTGGCAAAGAGGAGAGGTATTATATATTCAGTATTGGCGAAAGTGTGGCCACGATGGACACTGTCACCTGCCGGCAGGGTGAGGGTAAATATTTATACGTAACAGGCAAAGATTACAACTTACTTGTCAAACTAATAACTCAACCCCTAGAAGATGATGCATAAATATAAATAAATATATATGCATAAATATATATTTATGTTCAAAGATGATGTCCCTGTGTTATTTTTAATGTTGAAAAATGGGAAACAACCTGAATATCCAATGACTGAAGGTTGGTTAAATAAATTACGGTACCGCCAAATGAAAAATAGTTCAGTGCCACGGAAACTATGTAAGTGATATAATGGTGAGTAGAAAGGATTAAGTGTAATAGCATGCACTAAATTGACCATAAATATCATTTAGAATCAATATAAAATGGAGAGTCACTTTCCAAATAGTTATGGTTAAATTTGGATGATGGGAGCACAAGTGATTTTTATTTCCCTCTTTATAATTTTTCTGTACTTCCAAATTTCTGCAGATTATAACTTTCATAAGTAGAAATATATATATGCATACTTAAGTTTAATTATATACCTTGCTGTATATCCTGCTATAAGTGCATATATGCATATGTTTAGGTCCAATTCCAATATTGCTTTCTCTCCACCCTGAGACCGGAAGGTGCTCTGCAGACCGGCTGAGCAGGTGCTGGGTAAGAGGAGGCCCCTGACTCCCCTCCAGTCCCCGTGGTGTTCACATCCTCAGACACATGGTCTCTATTCCTCCTCCCTCCGCTCCCACCCACAGACTCGGCAACTCAAAAAGCCCTCAGCAATGGATTCACCACGGCCGCTGGCCTGGCTAGGGAAGCGCCTGGCCCTTCTCAGGCTAATCACACATGCCTCAAGTGACACTCACAGGATGTCAAAGGGCACCGTGCATGCCCAGAGTGGTGAGATTCTAGCAGGTCCTCACATTTCCTGGAAACTGAGGCTGGCTGGAAGGGAGCCTGTGGTCAGCTGGCCCCACATAATCAGAGCCTAGTGGGGAAAGGGCCACTCATCCCTGCAGGGCTGCTAGGAAGACCCTGCAGAGCAGAGAGGCTGCCCGAGGGGAAGCCAATCTGGAGGGGCCCAGAACCTACAAGAGGAAAGAAACTGAGCATGAGAGACATTTCTGGATGTGATCCAGCCCAGCCTGGAGCAAGATCCTGATTTTCAGGTACTTTCACCAACTCACTACGGTTCTCTTTTCTTTTTCTTTCTTTTTGTTTTTTAGCCAGTTTTCACTATCTGCCTCCAAATGTCATATTGAGTCAGGTACAGATGATGCCCATTTTACAGCTGAGGAAACTGAGACAGCCCAGGGGAATGAAATGACCCCCAAGCCATTCCAGGACCCCCACTCTCTCTGACCTCAAGCTTTCACCACAGCCGCATGCATGAGAGTCCAGGTGAAGGCCACACGCCTTCCTCAGAGGAGCCAGACCCTTCGGCCGAGGGGTCTCCTCATGGCTCTTGTATATGTCCTCCACTCGTGCCTACCACAGAGTTCAGGGGCTCATAGCCCTGGGAGGAGTGGTCCGTCGACATGCACCCCTTCAGGCTGCACAGGGGAGGTCCTTCCCCTCCTCTTCTCCACCTCCTCTTCTTCTTCATTTCCTCCTCCTTCTCCCCCTTCTTGTTCTTCCGATCCCTCTCCCCCTCCTTCTCCTCCTCTTCCCTCTTCTTCTTTCCGTACTGGGGATTAAACCCAGGACCTTCACACTGAGCTACATTCTCATTCCTTTTACCGTTCTTCTTCTTCTTATTATTAATTTATTTTAAGACAAGTTGCAAGGGCTAAGTTCGAACTTGGCAATTCTCCCGACTCAGCCTCCCAGAGTGCTAGGATTACAGGTGTCCTCTACCACACTCACCTCCTCTTCTCCTGGAACCGGTTGCTGATGTTCTTTCCACCTCCCCTGCCCTGAGCAAATGTCTCGCACGCCCGGGATCTCCACAGGCAGCCCCGGGGAGAAGGGAGCAGCTCAGACACCGCCCCCCCGCCCTGTGCCCAGCCTGCCCGCGCCCCGCCCCACACTCACCTGTAAATCAGCACCTCGTCCTCCGAGCAGTTGTACTGCAGCTGGTACATCTTCACCCTCGGCGCCGACTTGCTGACCGACCACCTGACCAGGGCCGAGGTGGTGGTCACGTCGGACACGAGCACCGCCCGCTCGGGGGTGCTTCTGGGGGGCTCCCCGCCGCCTCCGCCCCCCCTGCCCGGCTTGCTGGAGCCGGTGATGTCGGACAGGCGGGACTTGGGCGGCGCGGCGCGGCCCGTGCCGTTGCTGAGATGCGGCAGCCGCACGACGGACACCTCCACGGTGGCCGTGGCCTCCCCGGCCGCGTTGGCCGCGATGCAGGTGAAGGCGCCGCTGTCCTGAGACGTGGTGACCAGGATGTCCAGGGTGCCGTTGTCGTAGGCGGCGGTCCGGGAGGAGTTCCCCACCAGGCGGTCGTCGGGGGCCACCCAGTGGATGAGGGGGCTGGGGTCCCCGACGGCCTTGCACTTGAGCGTGGCCGCCTGGCCCTCCAGGACCAGCAGCTTGTGCGTGTGCTGGGTGATGAGCGGCGGCTCGCACACGAACTCCTCCTCGCGCACGTGCCAGAAGTAGCGGCCCTTGAGGCCGCCGGGGGACCCGCAGGTCTCCAGGTCGTCGTCCCGCTGCAGCCGCCGCAGCCAGAGGAGCTCGCAGTTGCAACGCAGCGGGTTCCCCCCGAAGCTGAAGGCCAGGGGCGGCGCGAAGGGCGTGGCGCTCAGGGGGGACGCCTGGGAGCGGGCGAAGATGGGGTCCGCGGGCAGCTTCTGCAGCCTGTTGGAGGTGAGGTCCAGGCGCGCCAGTTTCTGCAGGTCGGCGAAGGTGCCCTCGGCGATGTGGTCCAGCAGGTTGTGGTCGAGGCTCAGCTGGTGCAGGTTGACCATGCGCCGCACCGAGTCCCAGGGCAGGCCCTGCAGGTTGTTGTAGGAGAGGTCCAGGTCCTCCAGCGTCAGCAGGAAGTCCTCGAAGGCGTCGTCGGCGACGCCGCCCAGCTGGTTGTTGTTCACGATGAGGTGCTGCAGGTTGACCAGGCCCCGCAGGGTGTCCTCCCCGAGGCCGGGCAGCCGGTTGCTGTCCAGATGCAGCGAGCGCAGGCTCTCCAGGTCCAGGAAGGAGAACGGCTGGATGTGGCTGATGGTGTTCCTGGACAGGGTCAGGTCCACCAGCCCCGTCATGTTGGCGAAGTCCTGGCGGCCGATGTGGATGATGAAGTTGCCGCCCAGGCGCAGCTCCACTGTCCGCCGGTCGATGTCAGGGGGCACGAAGAGCAGCCCCTTGGAAGGGCACAAGGTCCCCAGTGACTCAGACAGGTTCTGGCAGACGCAGTACTTGGGGCAGGCATCGACCACAGCAAACGCCATGCCAAACGCCAGCAGCCCGCCAAGCAGGGTCTCCATGGTCTGGTCACTCAGGCTGTGGTGCCTGGAAGGGAGGGACGAAAGGTCAAGGTCTGGAAGAGACTTCCCCATGTCCTTGCCCAGAACTTCCTCCCTCCCGTGAGCCCACGGCCACAAGGAGGAGCAGATAATGGAAGGACAGCTCTCCTGTCTGCTAGTACAGTCTCTCTGAGACAGGTCTATTTTCTCTTTCCCTTAGTTCCTATTACCTTCAACATACTACTTAATTTAGTCATCCATCATATTTTTTGATTGTTTCCTGTATTCCCTGCTAGAATGTCAGCTCCATAAGGGTGGGTACTTAAATATGTTTTATGGATTGCTGTATCTCAAGCATCTAGCACAGTGCTTGGGACCCAGTAGGTGCTCAATAAATATTTGTTGGATGAATGGATAAAAAGATAGATGGGGTGGGTGGACAGGTAAGTGAGTGGATGGATGAATAGACTGGCGAGTGGACGGGTAGATGGGTGGATGGATGGGTAGAGGGGTGGATGGGTGGGTGGATAAATGCATGGATAGATGGGTAGATAGATGTGTGGATGGATGACGGGTGGGTGGGTGGATGACTGGGTAGACGGATAGATGGATGAAAGCATATCAATTGTTCATTCAGTAACCACTGAGTTTGAAAAGCGTTTTATGGCTGTCTTTTAAAGTACAGTACTACCATCCTAGTCTGGGCTCAGCATGAAATGAAATGGAACCAGCTATCCTCAAAAACAGGAACATAGACACGGGCAGAGTTGGCCTGAGAGACACCGGGGTCGGCTGGGAGCTGGCTTTGGACGATCTCGCCACCAGGTGAGTCCACGTAGTTCACAGCTCTTTGAGAGTTTGGGGAAATGAAGAAGAGGTTGGGGCACCTAGTTCATGCTGGGTTCTCAGTCTGGACTCTCACACATCGCCACTCAGGGGAAGAGATGACCTGTGTGTGTGGATGAGGGAGCTCCCATGGCCTCAAAGTCGTCTTCTCCAGGGGCCTTTCTGACACCCCCACTGTCCCCCTGCATGTCCTTGTCTCCTGCTGTCTTTTCCCCGTGGAACTTCTCACAATCTAATTTACTCCAGTCTACCTGCTTGTCTTGGTTACCGTTTGTTTTCTGTGCTGGCAACAGAGCCCTGGTGGTCTTTCACATCTGTCTGTCCAAGGCCTCGAGCACTTAGCAGGCACTTTTGCATGAGTGGGCATCAAAGGCAGGAAGGAGTAGGAATTTGCTAGTCTTTGTGCCTCCAAATTTTGGTTTTCTCACTCGTCCACACTGAACCAAATGTATGCACCTTATTTAGATAGTGTTAAGCCAACGGAGTTGGACTTTGGAGAAAGCACACCTGTTGGTTGTGTGGGTTTCTGCAGACCAGCATCTCTCAAATTGCCTTCCCGAAGTGCTAATTAGGGTTCTGCAAAAGCGGCTTGTGAGGCCAATAAGATGGGGAAGAGCTGCCTACTCGTTTGCTCTTGCAAAAGCTCTATAAGGATTCACAGCTTTGGCAGAGTCGGGAAATTCTGCTCCAGTGGAGACATGGGGTTAATGTTTAATTGCGTGTTGTTCCCATTTTATTTTACTACAGACATTCTTTTTTGCACAACAGTTATTCATATCTTCAGGAAGGAGAGTCCCATAGGTCCCAGTCCGAGAATCCCTGATACATACAAAACAACTAGCAGATTAAAGAAAAAAAAAAAAAGCTCAATACTGTATATTTAAAAACCTATCCCCATCATACGTGTTAGTACGGAGACCTGAATTCCACTATGGTATTATTTAAGGCAAATCCCCTACCTGAGACTCCACAAGGGCCGGCAAATTACCCTCCACCTCACCTGGAGAGTGTTGTCAGAGGCTAGGAGTGACCAGCAAAAATATCCTGTGAACCATAAATGTCAGTTTAAAGTTCCTGGTAACCATATTTTAAAAATAAATAAAAAAGAAATTGATGAAATTAATATTCATAGCACTTTAATTCACCCATTTTATCCAAAATAGTATTTCACTCTGTCATGGATACAATTACTAATGAGATGTCACAGTCTTTATTTATGTAATGTCTTCAGAATCGGGTACTGGTGTGACTGTGCTGGACGGCACTGTCCTGCCACCTGTGTTTTTAAATAAAGTTTTATTAGAATGGACCCACATTTGCTCGTTTTCATATTGTGGGCTGCTTTCCTGCCGCAGTGACAGAGGTCAGTATTTACAGCAGATGGAATCTGAAAGCATACACTAGTTTGTTCTTTACAGAAACAGTTTTCTGACTTACAGGCTGGAGGATCTTATTTCTTTTTGTCATCTTCGTGATGGTACCCTCGCTAAAAGCTCTTGCCAAAGGGCTAACCTCACACAGTTCTGCTCCAGGCTCCCCATGGGCAACGGCCCCCCACTCCTGCCCTGCCCAATCTCGGGAAGCTGCTGTCTGCAGCGGACCAACCGCCCCACCCCAGGTCCTGCCAAGAAGGCCCGTCCCCGGGTGTCGGGCTCCTCAGCCCCACCTGCAGCTCTCCTTGGTGCTCACACCCGTCCTGGCCATCCAAGTCCCTGCGTCGGGGGCTGAATGGATTGGACAGAGCCTTCTCCGTCTACACCGAGCTCTCGTGGCCTTCCAGCTGTCCCGCCCCGTGGCTGACCCACAGGACCACCCCAGGGCCACCTAGATGACGGTGCCTTCAGCACCCTCCGGGCCTCGCCCTCCGCAGAGCTGGTAGACACAGAGGCGGTGGCCCTGGGCATGAAAGTCGCCCTGGAACCCGAGCGCACAAACAACTCTATCCTTGTAAATTATGCTAAACAGACCACATTTTTAAAAAGTTTGCTGAGGATTAACAAATGTCTAATGAATTCAAATCGGTGACATAATAGAGCCGGGTAAATATATTTTAAGTAATCAGCATGGAAGATTACTGACAGAGAAGTGACTATTGAATCTTAATTAAAATTGTATTCAGAGAACTGTCTCTTAATGTTACTCTAACGGCCAAACAAACAGTGGCTTACACCCCGAATTTGGAGGGAGACAGATCACTGTGTGTGATGAGTGCACATCCGGGTGGGGAGGAACCCTCTCTGGGGCAGGGATTTGGGCAAACACCGGGAGGAGGGTCTCAGGCCTCGATGGCTCCAGGTCCAAGCATCTCCATGTGGCATGGATCAGGGAGGGGCACATGAGATGTGGCAGTCAGGAGAAGAGGCTGGGGCAAACGAGAGCCGGTGGAGGGGTGGCAGGATTACCTGTGGGCAAAGTTGGGAGAGTGCAGGGATCAGAAACCAGGCTTTGAAATGAATGCTGGTATGGAAGCCAGAAGTACAACGAGTCCAGCACTCTGCTCCGAAGGTCTGTGAGCCATCAGGGGCCGGGGCGGAGTCAGGAGCCCAGAGAGAAAGGGCTGCAGGCAGTCAGCCCAGTCTTGGGCGTCTCCCCGGGGTGGGAAGTGTCTCCTCCCTCCTGTGACTGGATTGCTTTCTGTGGTCCTCACAAGTCTGGAGGTGAGTGCTACCACCAGCTCATAAGGTTCTCTTGTGCAGTTAGAAAGAGGCATCCCATTGGGCATTTGTAGGGCACCACAACTAAGCAACCTTACGCAGCGAGCAGCCTGCCCCACCACGCCTTGTGAACCGTACCCCTCTGAACCACTACGAGGAGGTTCAAAGCCCAAATTCCTCTAGCTGCCCTGGAGAGAGCCGCAGTTTACACCATCGACTCTCTGGATCCTGGAGTACTGAGCAGTGCAGGCCCCTCCAGAGGCCTCCGTGTGCCTGCTGGGGGCTTCACTACAGGACAGAATGGCAGCCAGTGACGACTCAGCTGTTCGATTTCATTGGGCGCTTGTGTATTGTGCCTGGGGAAAGGCCTGGAAGCAACACTGGTGTTCTTAGCAGCCAGGGCCTCCCTGGCTCAGAAAGACACACCTGCTGGGCCCTGATGGTGGTAAGTCACACGTGTGTAGGCGTGCATGCATGTGTGCCCATACCTGCACACCCATGTGTGCATGCGCACACATGAACACATACACGTGCGTGCACACACACACATGCACACAGAAACCTGCTTGCAGTAAATACCAAATGTGGAACCAGGATGTGGGTTTAGAATCAGAGTCTCCAGATGGGACTTTATATTTAAAACAAAAGGGGAACAGAAAGATGAGGAGATTAGAGACACACGGACCGGAAGCAGAAAAGGGAAGTTCCTGTTCCCAGGCTGGAAGACAGAGACCCCAGACTCCCCCAGCCGCCCTCCTCCCTTAGGCTGCCACCGCTGGGGAAGGTTCCCTGTCAGAAGCTCCCACAGAAGAGGCAACATTTAGCAGATGGCTGGCCGATCAGTGTGCTATCTCTCCACCCTGATTTCCATTTAAAAGATACCTTAGCAACCAGCCAGAGCCACCTGCCCTACAGCCCGTAAATCAAGGGAGTTGCTTGCCTCCAGCTTCAGGTAAAAGGACTTGCCCCTTGGGGTGAATTAATAAGACTGGGAGGGGTGGGATCTGTCGCTGGCTCCCGCTCTCAGTAAATGGCACCAGGCGGGAGGAGCTCTGGGCCCGGGGATGGGGACAGGAATCCCGACTCCTGCTGGTCCAGGTAGCCAGGCCCAAGGTGCCAGCAGCTTCAGATGGTGACACAGTCTGTGATTCCTAAGGTAAGAGAAGAGCTGATTTCCCAAACCACCTCCCTCCCCCCGGGGGATACTTCCAGACAAGGAAGAGGTGAGAACATCTCTGCTCCTGGGGAAAGAGGGGGTCCTGACCCCAGGGACCTCCCGCCCCGACCGCAGGGCCCCCTGACTTTGATGTGGCAGTCACAGCTTCCAGTATGACAGGAGAGAGCAGGAGAGACAGACAGAGAGAGTCCCCGAGATAGGCCCCTGCCCTCAGTGGCTGCAGAAAGACCCCACACACAGGGTGGGCCCGAATGTTCCCTGCTCTGACCCCAAACACAGCCATGGGGGCAGGTGCCACATTCTAAGCCCCCAAACGTCTTTAAAAGCCAGGTCAAAAGAGCTGTCTCTGGCAGGACAGAAAAAACAACAAAGAAAAGAGGAAATGACATCCACACTGTTGAAAAGGGCAGAAGGGGCTGCTCCAGCATGTTAAACTTCCTCTGTGCAAGACAAGCGGCGGTTACTGCACATTATTAAGTGTGGACCTGCATCCTCTGCCTATTCCACGATACCTTTATGCCTCTTCGTGCCTGCACCCTCCATAGCTCTTATTGTGCCTCGAGGCAATCACGAGCTTGGCGCCTCCGCCCCGTCACCTGGGAACCCCTTCCTGGCAGGGACTATACCTGTTCAGCTCCGAACATCCTAGAACGTGCGGTATGTTGGATGGGCCAGCCACGAGTGAGAGACAGAATGAATGAACTCATGGCACCCCTGCCAGGCTGTACCCTCTGAGTCCCTGCAGGCGCATGCTTTGCCTCTGTGCGGGGTGCCAGGCCTGCTGGGGAATGATGTCCCCAGAGAAGTGTCCCCAGCCAATGCTGGTGAGAGATGGAGGATAAATACAGGGGATCATCGAAAAAATGGGGTTTATGTTTAAATTTTTAAAACACTTATTACAGTAAGACATCATTGCCAAGAACAACCGGATAAGTGCATTCCAAGCGGGGGGAGTATTTTGAGTGGAATTAATGGTAATGTGTCTTTTGCTGCAATTATTTTTTTTTAATTTAAACATTCACCGTATTTTCTGATTATCCCGTGCCGATCAACCGTTTATGATCATTTCTGTCAAATGGAAACATTGTGGTATGTTCTCATCCACCTTATTCACTGGGTCTGGCACCATGCAAATTCTGGCTCCTCCCCAGAGTCAAAATGGCCATGAGAAAAAAAAAAAAATGGCCATGAGAAGGAAACATTTTGAATCGATACTAGACATCGAGGCAGCCAGGACAATGTAACTAAAGACACTCAGGAAAGAGGACTCCAGAGCTGCTTCAGAAAGTGCAAGAACTTGGGTTAAGTGTGTTCAAAGCAAGGGGGAGGATTTTGACAGAGATTACACTGTCTCCCAGAGGACCCCAAAGGAGCGGAGCCTCAGTTTCCCATTGTAGTCACCTGCTCTTAAATTTGGCCTATCCTGGCCCCCTTCCCTTCTCTTCCCTATCTCACTCCTCTACTTCTCTTCCTGTTGCCCGCAATTGCCACCGGATAAACCACTTACACTCAAATCCTTGTTTCCAATCCTCATTCCACTTCTGAGGATCCTGCCCAAGGCAAACTTCTTAATTATAACCATTATTATATAAGCTACCAACAGCCAGGCTGCTGTGGAAATGTGAGATACGGAGAAATAAAAACTGGTATGAAAACTCCATGTGTTCTCGTCAGTGACTAACCACAGCTAGCAGCTTATAGGTGGATGGGGAGCTCGGTGGACCTGCAGACAACTGGTGGGCACAGCCCAGTGGGACTCGGGCCCAGGGCAGCCAGGGCCTGGGCTGTGCCACCATGGCCATCTGCCTGGAGACACAGCAAGCCCAGGGAAGGGGTGTCTAAGGCTGTGTGCATGGGGTTTGACGGGGAGCCAGGAGGCTGGGCTGTGAGTGAGGAAGGGAGGGAGCATGGCTGGTCTGTTCAGTTTTGACGGAAGCAAATGCTATTGCTGCCCTATTGTCAACTTCAAATGTGTTAACTCCATGGGTGCCTGTGATCTGTCACTGTGTTGGGCACAGATGGCCCACGGCTGGCAGCTCCCGTCATCAGTCTGGGCTTTGGACTTACCCTGCTCATTCGCCTCCCCGTGGGCCCTCCGTGAGACACGTGGGGGTTGTGGTGTTACACAGTGAGACACTCAGGGTTCTTCTGCTAACATCCCCCTGCCCCATTAAGCCTCTTAGGGTTCACCCCTCGAAATCTCCAGCCGGGAAGCGGCTCTAGGAGCCTGGAGGGACCCCCTGCTTCGCAGCCCAGAGTGAGGGCAGTGATGTGGGCACACGGTGCATGTCCAGCCCCCAGGGCCTTTCTGGGCCTTTCTCCCTCGCCTAAGGTCCGGATCCACATGAAAGGCCCTGGCCGTCCCCATCTCCATGCCTGACATGCTTCCCCACTCTGAATCACAGGGCACCTTCCCTTCCCAGTGCCAGGGCCTCTCCTCATTCCCCACTTGGGAGCGGAGCGGAGGAGTATCCAGAGCAGCAGATAATCCAAACCTCACTTCCCTGTGCCTGGGGAGGTTCGCTCTGCGATTTACTCTCCTCATTATGGGCGCCCCGGCTAAAACTCAAAGTGGCTTTTCTAATTCAAGCCACCTAGGCTGGAGGGTAGGTGCAGGCAAAATGGGGTTGAGGTTCACAGGAGACAATTATCTGAGCCAGATGTCACACTGGGAGGTCACCAGAAGCAGAGGTTGTACTTTTCCCAGCAGATGAGGGCACCCTGCAGACAGGGCAGTGTCCCTGAGGGGGGCCATCTCCTCCCGACTGGGGCTCCCTGGAGACAGAGCTTTGTCTACTTTCCACGTCCCAAGCACCAGCCCGCGTGCCACCTGCCGGGTCTGAGGCTGATACTCACAATACTTACAGCATGGTCTGTCCTCCTCCTGGGGGGCCCTAGAGCACACCCTTCCCAGTCCTGGATGGCCGGCCCCATCAGGGCCTCGGCTGTAGGAGCTTTGTGAAAGCTCACAGGCCACTCTAAGGACAAAGTCGCCTTCCACACAGAGGCCTGTAGTTATCACCCAGCCCTGTTATTATGTGCTTGTTTGACACCAAGTGTGACATATTTAATCTTGGCCTCCTAATAACACCTACAATTATTCAAACAAAAAAAAAAGAATTTGGAAAATTGAATTTGCTTCTTGACGGGCATTTATCTGTGGGTTTCACGCCTCCGGACTGTGGGCTGCAGGCGGGCCCTGACGCTGTGAGAGACACATCAGGGCCAGAGGGAACCCATGCTGCTCCTGCAGTGTCTGCTCTGTCCTTGTCCCCGGCCCCGGGAAGGCAAGAGGACTTCGCAGTGGGGACTCCCTCTGCAGTTCTAGAGCCACCACCCGTTACCTTGGCACAAAGCTGTCACAGAGAGAAGCCAGAGTGGGGACAAGGCCACCTCACATGGTGAAGCCAGGTCTGGGGTAGAGGCAGCCACTAATGGGGCAGGATTTCGGGGGCTTTGTGCAATGGCGCATCCGCTGGTCAGAATGCAGATACTGCCCCAAAGGCCATCCTTCCTTCCAGTCGACAAAGAGAAATGGGATAGGGAACCCCTGCCTGCTCCTCATTATGTTGCTCTTTTGTGTTCCCCTACTTTGGGGGGAAGGGGCAGAGAGACACACTAACCTTCAGGGTCCTGTGGGAAACAGAAGAGAGAACCCCAGGGGGATGGGAAGCAGGTTCAACGAAGGGACCTTTGATGGAGCTATGGGCAGGATTAGGGGAGCCCCTGCCCCTCTCACCGCTAGGCCTGGAGGCACAAGGCAGAGCGTACTTTCAGGCACTTGGGTGACATAGAGACGGGGGAGGAGGTGCCCACCAGAAGCTGTGGCCCCCAGTGGACAGATGCCATGAGTGGATGCCCCGCCACCTGGGAGGGAGCCAGGCAAGGGGCCGATGCCTCTCCCACCCCAGCTCCCCAGATGCTTCCCAGCAGCCAGAGGTCAGAGCTACAGGGCTGTCCAGACAGAGCAGCTGGGGGGGGGGGTTGTTTAGAGGAGTAAATGGAAAATAACCTGCACAGAGGGAGAGTCTTTCTTGCCTGTCAACTTTCCTAATGAGTTACTGGATAATAAGACTTCTTGGAAGGGTTTAAAAAAAAAAAAAAGGAGTGAGAGACAAAAAAAGGGAGGAAATGGAGAAGAGAGAGATGGATCCATTGGAAACAATAGGCTGCACACACTCAAGGGCAGTAAATATGAATTCGATTGGGTTTTGCCACGTGCAGAATCCGGCCTTCTAAGACAACGACGAGCTGATCGGATAAAAGCCACCGTTGCCACTAGGACGGCACATTTAAATTTTTATTGCAAACACCAGGCCCCATTACCCTGGGATTTGTGCCCTGCATTTATAATGTCGTCTGTGTTTCTGTCAGCACAGGAGCAATCCTGACTGTTACCTGCAGCACAGCAAGAGGGTGCAGCCCAGGACTGCTGGAAGGTGGCGCCCCACCCCGCCCCGCCTCGGATCTCTCTGTGCCTCAGTTTCCTCATTGGGTGGTCTGGCTGGTTGGGGGCGGCAGAGAGAGTCATGGATTCGAGCTCACTTTCAGCTCTGGTTTGATGAGATTTGAGTAGGAAGCAATGAAGTCTGAGACCGCCCCAGCAACCCTGGCCAGCCCCCCTCAAGTGTGGGGAGTGAAGGCCGGGGATGTCTTTCCATCCTGAAGCCCGAATGGGGCTCTTTTCCCTTCCTGTCAGTGTGCCATCTCTCCATTCCCGCTGCGTCAGTCTTCTCCATTTCCCCCCTTTCCCTCCTTCCTGGAGAACCTGTCTGGAGTCGGGAGCTGGAAAACTGTGCTTGCTCCTGCCTCCTGCGTCCCTCCACCTGCCCCACAGACTCGGGGGCCTGCTTGGCTGGGCAACACAGATTCAGCCACGCAGGCCAGCTCTGTCTGGTACCCACTGCAGTGGACGTCAGGCTGGGGCGGGCAGAGCCGACGGGACATGGCCCCTCTCCGGGAGTAACTTACAAACACGTGATGGGATGGCTGCAAGCTAGGGGAGGAGGGAAGTGTGGACGGAGTGTGGCACTTTACTCGTTACTTCTTTCAAACCAGTGAATTATGCCACATTCTTAGCCCATTTCACAGAGGGAGAAATGGAGGTTTAGGAAGCTTATACCACTTGCTCGATGCCTTGGGACAAACGGCAGAGCTAAAACCCCAGCTCAGGTCTGCCCAGCCCCACGCAGGTGACACTCTTCTCGAGGTGGAGAGAAAAGACAGAGGCACCATGCCGTGGAAGTTCTGCAGAAGCCTAAAATAGGGGAGAGAAGGCTTTTAGGAGGAGGCGTCCCTGACGGTGGCCTTGAATGACATGGGTCAGGCTCCAGGAGCCAGAGTGAGAAGCCTCGATGACGACATTGCAGGGGACAACAGAGATCCCAGGCGTAGTGGCTGGAGAGAGGCAGGTGTAACGGAGCTGGGCGGTCCTGGGTGCCCACTGAAGGAAGCCCTGCTTTGAGAAGGGCTGTCTGAAGAAGCGCACCTTACAGCCAGGTGCCCAGGGGCCAGCATGTGGACCTGGGTCCTGCCACCACCCAAGGCGGAGGGCTTGCCTCGGCTAAGTCCTGCTTCGCCTCTTCTAAGCTGTGTGATCTTGGGCATGTTGCTAGACCTCTCGGTGCCTCTTGACTTTCTTCATCTGTAAAATGGACTGATTGTGAGGACTCGCTAGGTCCGTTGCGTGCAACATTTCAAACCACTGTCAGATCGCTAAGCAGGGCTGTTACTGGTTAGAATTCTGGTTCTGTAGACGGTTTCCTGTCTCTCAGTGGCTGCCCTTAAGTGGAAGCCTTGGTCGAGAGTGGACTGGAGCTTGCGCTGGGTGAAAAGCTAAATTGAAAGCATATTCAGAAAGCTCCCCCACCAAGGGTCTGGCCACCAGCATTACTGCAGCATTACTGCAGGTTGCATCGGGAGGAGTTAATGTCAGCCAAGCTGCGACATGGGGCCGCTGCTGCTAACCCTCAATCCAGGCTCGGGATGGGCACAGCAGGGCGGGGGCAGCCTCCTGGCCCAGGAGAAGGGTGCCCAGGTAAAGAGAAGAGTTTTTAATGGAGGGAGTCTGCCAGGGCAAAGGTCAAACACAGCCCTGCTCAGCGCTTGGGGCCACAGTGGGAAGAGGGCCCCCGGGCCCTTTAGGAACTCTGGACCCAGAAGGACCCTCACCATGAGAGGTCACCAGCCTTCCGTCACTGAGGCCTGCTGTATTTACAGAGCCACATCATTAGTTAGCAGCTATCAGTGTTCACTCGGCAGCTGCTGGCCGGTCTTCATACAGAGGCTGGGCAAAGAGTTCCTTTCTGTCCGCTGAGAGACACCTATCCACTGATAGGGACAGACAGACAGAGGCTAGAGAGACTGGACTGGACACAGGGAAGACACAGGTTTATCTTCTTCTGGAACATGGAGAGGCCCGCAGGTCAGAGGTCAAGTGACAGAAGTAATGGCTGCCCAGTCTCTTCCTCAGCCTGGAACGTCCGAGAGGTAACGGCCCTGTCTCCCTCAGACTGGGGCTCCCCGAGGAGCAGGCCAGGTCTCTCCTGGTGACACAGCCCAATGTCCCTCATCACGACACTAGTTCCACTTTCCTGGGACAAGACAAAAGACCTCCCAGAGCTGTTCATTAACTCCAGGCCAAGTATGTCCGCACCTCCCGTCTGAGTTTCGCCCATGTACGTGTGGACATAAATTATCTTTAAAGTCGCTGCGATGGTGTGACATTAATGGGCCTCACACTCCGCCTGCCTTCCTTCTCCAATCTGGCTGCCTTTTAGCGTCGCCACAGGCAGAGCCTCCACCATCTGGCGAAGGCTTCTTCCACACGAACTGACTGCGGACCTCAGATTAGTATCTTCTGAAAGTTTGATCCCGAACTTTTATTTCTCGGGGAACTTCTCAGAGCGTGAATGACTTGAGTTTGGTTAAATAATTCTCCGTCTTCATTTCTTCAGATGTAGATATCACCGTCTTCATCATCTTCATCATCGTGCGGTGCTGAAGGCTGGCTGAGTGTGACTACCAGCTTCAGCCCATTCCATCCTCCTGCCACCCTCATAAGGAAGGTGTGATCATTATCCCCATTTGACAGAGGAGGCGAGTGAGGCCCAGGGAGGAGTTTCGATGACTTGCCCAGGGTGCCTTCCCAGGAACAGGCACAGAGTCCAGCAACCTTCAGGCCGCCTGTGTTCTCCTGCCCTAGAACCAACCAACGCGCTGCGTGCGGGCTGTGGCCCAACGGCCCTGGCTTCGGAAAGCAGTAATAATAACTGATAATGAGCCGGGCGAGGATGAAGAGCACGCCCCAGAGTTTCAGAGTGAAAAGCCAGATGTGCCAAAGGTCAAGAGTGCTCCCACACCTGGGAGAGGCCGCCCCTGGGGGAGGGTGTTAGGGATTAAATGTGAAGCGTTCCCTGACGACTCAGGGATTAGAAGTGCGATCGGAGCAATGTTCAGAGGCGGGGCCTTTAGAAAGTGGCTAGATTATGGGGCACTCGCCTGTCTCATTGCTGAGTTCATAACTGAGTGGGCCGTCAGGAGGTGGGGGCCATTCAGAAGAAGTTGGTCATGGGGGTCCCTTTGATGAGTGCATCCTGGCTCCAATCCATTCCTGTCTCCGGCTGTCTTTCAACTCTTTCTTCTTCCAGGCCACCATGAAGCAATCAGCTCAGCTATGCTTTTTCTCCACCATGTGTCTGCCTTGCAAGCCAGCCTACCACGGACTGAAACCATGAGCGCAAATAGACCTTTCCTCATTTAAATTGTGTATGTCAGATATTTTGTCCCAGCAATGGAAAAGCTGACCAATAAAGAGGGAGGGTGAATTCCTTCCTGACTAGCACCCTGTAGTTGGATTTAGGATTTGGTTTGGGGCACTTGATGATCTGGGCAGCAGCTCCCACATTCCCACTTTGCTTGGGAGAAAAGGGATAGAGTGGGTTTTGTGCTTCTACAACCCCCGGACTTAGTGAGCTTAGTGAGCTCAGATCCCACCTCCGCCAGCCTTAAGGCAGGTGAAATCATAATTACCTGGCAATCAGCTGGTCAGCCTGGGCTTAAAGCCAAAGAGCCCCCCTTCCTCCAGGGCATGACCGCAGCCTTCCAGGGCACTCCGATGACCCCAGTGAGTAACAGGAAGGGTGTTTGGGGACAGCGCAGTCTCATCCCCTCCCTCAGCCCTCACCTTTTAGGATGCCTATCTTGCTACAATACTCAAAAAGATCAGATAAATAGGAGGCTAAAATCTTAATGAACAGTATGTTAGATGAGGATTTTGAGACAGGGTTTCCCTAAGTCACTAGGTTGCCCAGGCTGGGCTTAAACTTGCAATCTGCCTGCCTCTGTTGCCCAGAGTGCTGGGATTACAAGCCTGTACCACCCATCTGGCTTCACCACAAAAATTCTTGACTATTTGCAGTGATGGGATGGGTATTTTAACTAGATTGACTTAAGTATTTCTCATTGTATTTATAAACCATAACATCTCCTTGTACCCCCTAGAAATACACAATTATCCATTGTCAATTTACAGTTTTAAAGATCCCCAAATATTGTTTGGCACAAGGCAACCCCAGATGAAGACTACATTTCCCAGCCTCCCTTGTATGGTCAGTGTGACCAAATTCTAGCCAATGGGTTGCAAGTAAGTGTGTAGCATGTGATGCCCATAGGCATCCCTAAAAAAGGACACACTTTCCTTGCTCCTCCCCACTTCCTGCTGAGTAGAGAACAATGGATGGGTAGAGCTCAAGCAGACTTCTTGGACCATGAAGGGGTAGCATTATTTTGAAGATGCAAAACAATAAACTAGAAAGAACTTAGGTGTCTGGTGTCGAAAGCGTTACCATAGAGTCCTACAATTCCTGCAGTTTTTTTTTTAATTACTAAGTTTTAACTTTGAAATAGTTTAAGACTTCTAAAAAGTTATAAAAATAGTATGGAGTCCCCATGTACTGTTCTTCCCATCCTCCCCAAGGATGACATCATCTGTGTTTTTATTTTGAGATGACATTGTTTCTAATATGAGATGACATATCTTGAGAGGACATTGTTTTAAACTTGTTTTATGTTTTATACCCTTAAACTATTTCTAATTGATAAAATTTCCAAAAAGTATAAGATGCATCCCAGCTCCACCCATGATAAATGTACACTGTTGTCAGAAGGACGCACAGATGAAAAGAGCCAGAAAACCTTCAGGGCACTTTAGGACTAGCAAGTCACTGTCCCCTCGGACGGCACTGGCAGGACTGTCTTCTGCCTTGGCGCCAGCTAACCCTACCCCTCCCTGCTCCGCGTCTGACCTGAGCATCCTTGTGTCACCATTTCTAACTCTGCTCCCCTGTCTCTGGCTTGTACCCCTGCACAGGCACTCTCCCCACCCAGAACTCTGCATCTCCCTGCTCTTTCCCAGGGACCGAGGTGCTCATTACTGCTGCATATCGTGTGGCACATCAGGAGACAGGAGTGAAGGTGGGTGACATTTGTTGGTCTTTTCAGCTCAGGAGGAAACAAACAAATTGCACTGGAGTTAAATGTCAAGGGCCCTCAGCATACTGTGGGGGGAGGAAGAGGCACTTCTCCTCAGGCAGAAGCCTCCTCTAGGTCCCTGAGTGGTGGTGCACCGTGGATGCCACCTGCCAGAAGCCTGCTAGGAAAGTCACATGTACAGCAGCGGTCAGAATACAGCTTCACCCACTCTGGGCAGCACCCAGGTGCAGAGGCCCATCCAGAGAACAAGGGCTCAACACACGCTACACACGAAGTACTCTAACAGGTTCGGAGGGGCAGCTGCTGGTGGAGCAAACATGGCTGGTACCCAGCTCCAGGAAACAGACCTCCTTTTGAGAGAACAGAGTGGATATGGGCGTAATCCGAGGAGGAAATGATCATCATCATTGTGAGCCTCATTATGATGATCCTGATGACTAGGAGGACTACAAAGTTCTTTGATTGCTCAAAAGAAGAGGAGGGGTGGATGGCGAAGATGTTTGCCTTGAGGTCTGAAGGATGATCACCATGATATTTTAGATCTAAAATCTCTCCCCAGAGTCCCATGTATTCGAGGTAGGATTGTCAAAAGCTGATTGGATCACGGAGGTGCAATACTCATCCATGCGTTCATCCACTGATGAGTTCATAGCTAAATGTGCTGTTGGGAGGTGGGGTCCAGTCAGATGAGGTGGATTACTGGGAGACTGACCTGGAAGGGTGGATTCTTGTCTCTGGCTCCTCCCTTTACTCTCTGCTTCCTGGCTTGCATGTGTTCAGTAGCTTTCTTCCACCAGGCACTTCCAACCATGCCATTTCTGCCTTGGTACCAGCTGACCATGGACTGAACCCTCCAAAAACCTTGAGCCAAAAAACTTGTCTTCTTCGAGTTTCATTTGTTCAGGATCGTGTCTCAGTGACAGGAAGTGACTAATACAGTCACTTAGATATGCACAGGTATGGGCTAGAGGTGTCATTCATCTCAAAGACAGCAGAGAAGGACTGTCAAAGCACAGTACTATTAATTTTACTATGATTGCCCCCCAAACTGAAGGGCTGTGCAGTAAGGGAGCTAGACATGTGTGAGTGTCTAGCAGAAGAGTCTTTGTTACCTTACTACTCAGTCCATGTTACCTTGCTCAGTCCTTACTACTCAGTCCATGGAGGGGTTCCTGGGGTCTGGGAACATATTAAAAATTGTGCACTGAATTTTGTGTCACTGAGCATTTTTCTGGGAAACGTGTGCAGAGCCTTCATTAGATTCTCCATGGTGGAAGCAATTTCTCCCGAAGTTCAGCTGGACCTGGGGCCGTTCCTCATCTGACTGAATCTGCTGCATAGAGGCTGGAGATTTCTAGATGTGGCTCCTCCTGCCCTCACTCTGAGCTAGAACCTGGGCTTCATGCCTCATCTGGGAGATTTTCAACCCTGAACCCTGTCCTGGCTTGGGAGAAATGGGGAAGAACAAGGTGAAGCTCTATCCCTGCGCTTACTTCCGGCCTTCTCTGGCTGAATTCTCTGCCCTTTCACTTAATGAGCATCTCTCTGGACCAGCCACACTGTCCGTGTTGGAGAGAGCAGACGTTTCATTACCAGGCTTTCAGGGGTGCTGTGTGGAGCCCAGTTTCCTGACAATTACAAACAGGAGCTGGAGGGCCCAGAGCAGCCTTGTCTTGTTAGAAACAGACAAGCACTCCTCCACTCCCAAGTCACACACGCATCTCTGTGTGATCACGGAAGGCAAGTGTGAATGGCTCCGGGGCAGTCTGGCTGGAAAGAGCTAGGCCTGGCATCAGGGAAGTAGAAGAGAAATGACTGATACCATAAGCACATGAAGAGGGACACACACACACACACACACACACACACACACACACACACACAGAGCAAAGACTGGAAGGGGAAGAGGAGAGAAAAGAGAGGAGGAGCAGGAGAGAATAAACACAGAGAGCCTAGAAAGAGAAATTCTAGCATCTCTCACCAGTCTCCTAGGACAAGAGATTTGGTTGTAGCCTCGGGCTACTTATGCAAAATAAAAGTGATCCCTTCCCCCAGGGGAGAGGGGAGGCCCGGGCCACTGCCTTGATGGAGTGGGTGACAATGACTCCTTGCTTAGGTTCTAAGGCCCTGCTCCATCCAGAGCACTGCTCACCACTGCAGCAGGAGGCTCCAGCTTTCTCCATGGAATGACTGAAAATGGTTGCCTGGTGGGTGTCCTGCCAGGAACTGTCCCCTGGAAGTGTCATTAGTTCTGTCAATAAACTGGAAGAGGAAGGGAAGAGGGGACAAAGAAAGCTGGAGAATGAAGATGTGGTGACAGTGTGGAGGGGAAAGGTGAAACTGACCGGCAGGCCAGTTACTGCCACTCTTCTTGTGCGTGTAGGGTAAATGAGCTCTAGCCCGCGGCCACTACCTTAGCACATCTCTGTCCCCATCACACACATCGAATTGTTTCTCTGATATGAGAAACCACAAGTGTAAATAAGGACAAAGCGCTATAATAGATATTATAGAAAAAGAAGATAATATTCAAAGAGAGGAGAACTAGAAAGGGAGAAGGGGGGAAAGTAGGAAGGGAAAAAGCAAAGAAAGGGGAAAGGGAAAAGATGGAAAAATATAAATAAAACTGCTGTAAACAGGGAAGGGGGAGCAGAAGGGTGGGGAAGAGGGGGGAAACCAAGATACATCATGTACAGGTACAAAATAACCATGATGAATGTGACCATTATGTATACAATGTACCAATACATGTTCTTGGTAAAAAATAAAAAAAAAAATGTGGTCCACCTTTATTCCCTCCAGTCCCTGAAACACTCACACACACATGCACGTGCACGCACACACACACACACACACACACACACGTCTTTTTGAGGTGGCTTTGATAGTCACTTTTCTTCCCTCTAGGTTAAGAACCACTCTTCTTTCCCCAGAAGCATTCCTTGCAGGGAATCAAGACCACGGCTGGAGAGGGTGGGACATCTGGACCTTCGCTCCCACCACTCATGGGTTTTGTCATTTCCGAGGGACAGGCTCTGGGCCCAGAATCAGTAAGTCACTGCTACTGGACCATCCTGTACAGCAAACTAATTCCAAGGTTCTCTCCGAGGTGCTGAAGTTTAAAGCAAAACGTTCCCATAAATGTCTGGTCCTCGTGCCTCATTTGATCAGATTCAAAACACCCGCCGGCCTCTTCCTGGCTCTCTGCTTTGAGTTAGCCCTTCATCCCCCACACCATGGTTTTCTGCTGAGCTGTCCCTGCTCAGCTCCTTATGGAGCGATTAGGTATTCCTGGAGTAGGGTCTCCTGCTGAGCTGGGAAGACTCAGGACTAAAAGGACAGACAGCCAGGCCCACCAGTGATTGAAAAGAACCTTTGCTATCTAAGATGCTTAGGCTTCTTTATAAAGAAGGACATCTAGATGGAAACTCTTTGCCAGGAGTTTGGTAAAGAATAAGATATTTGCTAATACCGGTGGTGCTAGGGAGGCTGTAGGCAAACAGGCATATCAAAGGCCATGAGGGTTAGCAGGAAGAAGGTGCACATTAGGATGGCATTGCTGGAAGACAAATTGGCAGTATCCATAGAAATTTAAATGCCATCCACTCTTTAATGAAGCAATTCCATACTGGGGAATTTATTCTATACAGGTTACTTGTACTTACATGCAAAGGAGTCAATGCAAAGTTTTAATTACAGCATCATTTAAGTTACAGCATTATTTACAATAGCTGAAGGCTGTATATAACTTAAAAATTCACCTCTAGCACACTCACATGTAAAATGTTGGGGTGCAAAATGGATGTGAAGTGAGATCCTGTGTGTATCCCTGTAAAGGACACACACATACATGCTCACACAAGTCAATCCCTATCTGTCTAGCTTCTATCTATCTTTGAATAATGCAGAAAAAGTTTCAAAAGCTTCTCTCAAAAGTGTAACTAGGATTCTGGGACACAAAAAAGACTTTTTTTTTCATTATGTAAACTTTCATGTTGTTCTCATTTTTTATTTAAATGTTATTGTCTTTATAATAAAAGTAGTCCTAAAGTACACACACAACTAAGTAATTTAATACCTCTGAATTCTCTCCTGCTCTTCATGCCTGTTGATTGAGCTGCCTGCCAGCCAGCTATGTGGTAGCTTTCTGTGCCCCTGTCTGTCCCTCCTCCACACGCGGCTGCCTGGGCGGCTCTGGGAGTTTGCTCAGGAACAATCATTCTAGCAAATCCTTCCTGACCCACGTTGTGACCTCACAGCCTCGCCTGCCTCCCAGACCATCAGCCACTTGCCCCACCTCTACTGCTGCCACAGAAGAGTACTTCATGTGGACAGGTGGGTTGTATGTGGGGCTGGACTAACCCCCCCGCAGCCCAGGACTTCTGGAGCTGCTCCCCAAGGGGCCAAGACATAACCTGGAAGTGCAAGGGAGTGAACTCCCTACGGGAACTTCCAAGAAGGAAGCCAGGCAGATTAACCTCCAGTGCTCTTCCACCCAACAGCTCATTCTGAGCAGCCTTGCTCGGCTGAGCAGGTTCCCTAATTAATGATCTGTGAGTTCTCTGGTGGCTTGTTATGGGGCTGAGGCCACCACTGGGAACATGATCTAGCATTCTTTCAATCCTATGCTGCCTCCCTCCCTTGGTCTTCACTCTTTGCCCTGGAGCTGGATCCCTGTGAGTGTATCAGCACCTCATCCTTGCCTCAGGCTCTGCATTCTAGGACCCTCAGCTGAGATGACCACGCCACAAATGACTTCTAGACCTCTGTGATGGTTACTCGCATGTGTCAATTTGACGGCCCTCATAGTGCCAAAGATG
Organism: Hystrix cristata; assembly: GCA_004026905.1. NCBI lineage: Eukaryota > Metazoa > Chordata > Mammalia > Rodentia > Hystricidae > Hystrix > Hystrix cristata. Next base: position 44,754 of record PVJO010005595.1, on the reverse strand, counting down.
AAACACATTTCTAGGTGCATCTGTGAAGATTTTTTTCAGTGAATTGGTGGATTTGATGGACTCAGTAGAGCAGACTGCCCTGCCCTAAGTAGGCACCATCCAATCCCCGGGACCCAGAATAGAGCCAAAGGCCCAGGGGCAGGGGTTTGTCTGTTTACCCTGTGTGCCTGACTGAGCAGGAGCACCGATCTCTTTCCTCCTGCCCTTATACCTCACTAGCTTTCTTGGGCTTCCAGCTTGCTCTCTATAGTTCCTAAGTTATTAAATGCTGTGCAGGACCCAAACTTAAGGCTCGGAGCCCCCTCCAAAGAAGGGCAGAGGAAAGAATGACGAGAAACAATGGCTGTTCTCCTTAGGTCAAGGTCACAAGAAGGTGCTTCCAAGGCAGCGCAACTTACACTTAGTGACAGTGATCTGGGCACTTGGGAAGAATGGCTCTCCCAGAATCCCCCGCACGTGCTTTTCACCAACCAGAAACAGCCAACTTCAACTTTTGACTCAGTGAAAGATGAGGCTGGTCATCACTAGTGCACTCCACCACCTCAGACCTACCCTCTTCTTTTCCTCCTGCTCCTCCTCCCTCATGGAAACATACCTGTTCTTCCTGCCAGCCTCTGCTTACCAAGAGCGATCACCTTACAGAGGTAGGAACTGATAATGACAGTCGTACATTCCTGTCTCCAAGCTAGAGAGTAGATGTGTTTTAAGAGGGTTTTCTCTGACTTCTAATCCATAGGAGGGATCCTAATTATGTGAAATTGGGTCTCTGAAATATAGGTAAGCTGCCTACTCTGGAAAGAGGCCCAGCATCCCACATGGGGATTCTGCGTATGGGATTAGCCTTTTTCTCCTCAAAATAACTGTCTAGTCAGTCACATATGGAAACCTTTGCTGCTATTCCCAGGGAGAGTGAGGTGGAATTCACCTTACTGTCAGCCTCGGGCTGTATCCGAAATGAAAGCACTTGTGAAAAAGCCCCAGGTGCCAGGTTTACAGCAGGACTGAATGCCAAACATCTGTGCTGACGTAGCTAGTGTTCACCAACATCCAGCCGTCCTTCCTGCCTGGACATGCTCCCCGGCCACCTGCAGGCACATGATCCCTGCGACTGCCTCCGGCCAGCGAGCCGTGAGCAGAAACACTGCGTGTTAACGTCACACCTGGATGTCATGTCTGGATCTCTCTTGCCCGCTGTAGAAGCCAGGGAGGCTGCATTCGTCGGAAGCTGCAGCCATGGAAGAGGCGGCCATCATTAGCCTGGATCTTGGAGGACCTCGTGGAGGATGGTCACCCCAACAAAGGCACTCAGGTTCACAGATTTTGTGAGGGTGAGAAACAAATCTTATTGCTTTAAATAAGCAATATTGGGGCTGCTCACGGATAATGCATAATTTAGTTTATTCTAATACATCCCTTCACTTCACAGAGCTTGTTTGTCTTCTATGACACGTGGAGAAAACCTGTCCATCTTTCAGGCCAGTGTGACAGCAAGAGACAGATGAAAGCAGAGGTAACCACTTTGCAAACATGAGTGTGTAAATTATGTCTGGTTAGAACAGGGGCCAGGCGACCGGCCAGAGTGGAGGTGGCATTACCAGTCAGTGTCCTTCCTGTGTGTAGGTAGGGTTGACCTCCAGGGGTGAGGTCCAGAGAGGGCTGGGCAGTGGACATTCTCATGAACAAAAGGTACTACTTAGGAGCCGCAAAAAGCCCAGGGTCTCAGGAAACAGCCACGTGTTCCCTTCCACGCTCCGTGTAGATCTGTCTGCGGTCTTCGCATTGGGCTCTAAGTCCCAGCTGCGTGGGTTGGCGATGGTTCAGAGCCATCTGAAGTAAATCTTATCTTTCTCTATCCCCCCAGCAGTGAGACACAGCACAGCTGGTCCTCTTCTTTATGCTGTCGGACCCCAGCCCTCCCCCAGGGTTGAGGTTGGTGCACGGTATCACCCAGACACATTACTCCCCAGCCACTGGTGGGGGTAGGTGTGACAACAGGACCTGCGTCCTCCAAAGGAAAACAGCGATGAGGGCAATTTCTGTGTCCTTTGCTTTAGAGAAGAGTTCTTACACTCAGCTTTTCTTTCCAGTTCCTATGATTTGGGCGACTCATGGGTCAGAAACCCAGTTCCAGTGTGTAGATAAGCGCATCACACAAAGGGACAGTTGAGCCACAAGGAAGAAGGAAGCTTGGTCTGAATGACTGTGAAGTATAGCTGCCACCAGCTTGAACCAGCCAGACTGCTCTTGTTTAAGTTGCTCTCTCCTGGGGCTCTTTGTTATAGCAGCTTCACCTTTATCCCAACTAATACACTGAATTAATAGAGGCTACAAATAAATGTTTTCATTTACTCCACACATTATTTGCAAGAACTCACGGGACCAACAGCAACCAAATCTTTCTTGTTTGTGAGCTTGGCAGAAGATCTGTGCCATCCCTAAGAAGGAAAGCTGGGTCCCTCTACTGGGCAGGCAGGTGGGAGTGTGAAGGATCTGGAGATCTGGGGGCTCCACCATCTAACTCTCCTCACTTTCCCTGGTAATCCAAGCAAATGGTCTCTCTACTCTGGCTGCTATGTTTTCCACAAAGTGGACAAAGTCCATGATGGGGCTCTTATAGGAGCAAAGTCTTAGACCAGAAGAAGGGGCATTGTAGAAGGTGACATGTTTCTACGTGTGTGTGTGTGTGTGTGTGTGTGTGTGTGTGTGTGTGTACGTGCACATGCATGTGGCGGGTGGGGGCTAACAATAGAGTAAGAGGCACAGGAAGGCTGGGAGAGGTATAAATCCCCACAAATTGTAGTTCTATTGTAGTGTCTCTTCGCAGTAAATAGTGATATTCTAGGTAGGGATACAAACATGTACCCATGGCTGTGAGTTTTCCCCATGCACACCTCACACCATCTTGCTTCCTCAGGGCCTCGATCTTGAATCTCAAGTCCTGATCCTATCAGTCTTTTAGGGTTCAGAACAAATAGCACTATCCCCCCACAAACACCCACATGATCCCCCAAACCAGGTCAATCATTCCCAAAGAACTTTCATCTGTGTACTTTGTGCCTTGTAGAGGATTGCAGAAGGGGCACCGTTCCGGGGGACCTTGGATGAGAACATGTAATCTCCTGTGCATAACCTCCTTTCATCCTTAAATCGACACATCAGCCACTACTTTACCAAAGAGCACAGAGATGTCAATTTTCCACAGTCACCCAGCTAACAAGTGGTGGAGAAGACTAAATCTTAGCAAGCTGCAGTTGAAAGCCAGCATCTATAACCACTGTGCAGCGCTGCCCACTCCCATGAGAGGAACAAAAAGATGCCCACACAGCAAGCATAAGGGAAGTGCCCACGCCAGAGAAGGTGGTTAAAACGGGAGAGATCACAAGATCTGCATGTGCAGTGTGTTCAGAGGGACCCCCCTGCTGAGGCTCCTACCAACAGCAGGCCTGAGCTTTGAGTTACTCAGCTGAGACAGTGAAACAATTCTGTCAATTAAGTCAAACATCTGGTCGGGGTAGTGAAAAATCAGTCACCAGGGTCTGGCCACAGACCCCGACTCCTTCCAGGCTGAGGACACCTCCCCAGGCTCCAGATGATGGACAGGATGGAGGAGATTCTTCCTGGATGTCCAGAACTGATTTGCATACACCCTTCTGATTGGTGGGTGACATTCACACCTAATCTGCCTGTGGACCTCCTGGGAGGAGCGCAGGAGGAGCAACTCCTGTGGGCCCTGCGCAGGGCTTTACAGTGAGAGCTGGCTCCAGCCCAGATCCCAAAAGCACATTCCCAAACCGGGTAGGAAGTTCTGTGCTGCCTGCTATAGAAATGCAAATTACCATAATAAATGCCGATTATCCCAATTACCTCTAATTGTCTGGCTTGTGTAGCAAGAGCATTACCATTGGCGAGGCCCCTAAAGGAAAGAGCGGATGGGGCAGAATACCCCATCTTTCCAACGAAGTAGGTGACCTGGCCCAGGAGGCGACACTGTGGCCCCTGTCACTCCTGAAAGAGGAGGGGGCTTCGCAACCACCTCCCAGCTGCTCAGGGGTGGCGCCAAGGCAGTGACATCTTAGCACAATGGTCATTAAATGCTATTTCAAAAACTAGCCATGTGCTAGGGAGATAAGGCCAGAGAATATGTGCTGTTCTCCACGCCTGCCTCCCTCCCTCCACCAGGCCAGCAGGGTCTGTGGAAGAGCGAGGGGAAAGAGTGGGCTACTGAACGCAAGAATGGTATTATTTTCCATCGTTGTAATGGAATGTTTGATTCGCTCATTTATTTAATCAACCAGCCAGGCATTCAGGAATTACGCATTATAGACCGACCCACGAAAAACAGAGAAATTTAGAGCCAAAAGTGACAATGGAAATTATACACACTGTGGGTCCAACGACTGTACCAGGTGATTTCCTTCCTTCCTTCAGCAAATAACTGGAGTTTTTATCCCATGCCAGGAACAATTCTAGGCCCTCAAGATACACAGTGGTGGATAAAGTAGACTCCCCCCAAAAATCAACCCACCAGAGGCTATATTCGAGTTTGGGGAGACAGCAAGAATAAGTGAGAAAAACAGCATATTAGAAGGCAGTAACAGCTAAGGAGAAAAATAAAGCCAGATACAGTAGAGAGATGGAGGGGACCATTTATGAGGCTGAAATGTAATGAAATCTGGATGACATGGAAGAAAACAAGACAAAATCTTTGTCTGTAGTAGCAGCGATAGATGGGATGCTCTTCCCAACACACACAGTCTATTAGTCACTACCCGAATGAATTAAAGAAAAATTTGATACAAGACAGAAAACTCTGGCGATCAGCTATCTACAGACGCATTAGTGCAGGCCCTGTTTGTAGTTATGTAGGCTCATTTTTTATTAGCTTAGGTAAGATCACAAGTCTTGCTAGGACCTCTTAATTCAGTTACAGTATTGATTAAGGCCAAGCAAAAGCAAAATGTGCAATTTGCACATAGCCCTGTGAAATTAAAACCTTTCTGTTTACCGAGAGAGCCATAATTACTCTGCAGGACAGAGGGCACCTCAAATAAAACAAGGAAATAATTTCATCTGTTCATGGAGAGGACAACAGGGCCCGCAGGATGGATCTGGAATGCTTGCCATGGTTCTGGTTCCTAGTCCTGGTATGATCCGGAGGCAGAAGCTTGGGCAGGTGCAGGAGGATGGAGAAGGGTGGGGAGGCTGGCTGGCAGGACCAAGGAAGCCACAGTGGTCCCTCTGCAGTGTCTCCCATGTCACTTTGGCATTGGCAGAAGACACTTCCTCTAGAGGCACATGGATGCCATCGTTGAAAGCCTGGGCGTCCTTTGCGCCTCATTGCCAGACTCCCTCCCTTAAGCCCTCCTCATGTAAGAACAGCCCTGCAGCTACCTCCCTTTTCTCTCTTCCTCACTACAAGGCTTCTAGGTCTGTGTCTCTCCTGTAGTCCTTGTAATGCAATCTTGGCTCATAAATGGGGCCACAGTGATCACAACCACACTTTACAGTCTGCAAAGCATTTCTGTGCCCTTATGCTCATGGGATCCTCACAATAATCCCTCATACCTCTTTAACGATGAGGCCCAGGGGCGATCCCCAAGATAAAGAGCTGGGTGGCCCAGCCATAACCCTCGTGGTCACCATGATCTCATCGAAAACAGTTTTCTCCAATGTCCATCACATGCTTCTTCTGTGGTAACAGAATTGTGGTTGGGCATTTGGATTGTGGAAAGGTGACTGTGTGATTAATTACTAGCCAGTGAGGCATACAGGGGGAAGTGGGGCAACATCTAAGAAGTATCCTTAAGAGGAGGGTTGGGGTCTTCTCTCATTTTCTTGCTGGCTGGAATGTGGATAGGAAGAATGGAGTTGCAATGGCCATGTTGGACCATGAGAAGAGTGTGCGGGAATAGAGGACATGTTCAGTAGGACAATAAAATAGAAGAAGCCTGGTCTGCCTATCTGAGCTTTTACGTAAGACAAGATACATTTCTAGTGTCTAATTTGGATCTTCTGGATCCCAAAGTCATCCCTGGTTGTAAGTAATTCAATAGTATTTATCTACCACCTGCCTACTTCCTGCCTCAAAATCTTCAGCGGCTTCTCGTTTGCCCTAAGACCTTTTCCCAGGATGCTAGTGTCCTATGCCCACGCCCATGCCCTGCCTGTCTCTCCAGAGGAATCTCCACCCTTCCCTGCACAGGGTTCTGGATCCAGTATCACTCCCACTCCAGAGGCGGTGCTCAAAGATTATTAGCAGCATTGAGAACAGAAAGGCAGATATCAGTGCACCATTTTCTACACCTTTCTGTGTGCCTGATAATTTCAGAAAGGAAATGCATTGAGAAAGGGTTGCGTGTAAATCTCCTAGAAAAGAAAGCAACAGAGGGAACCAGGCCTCCGAGCAAGGGCTCTCTGGGTGCGGTGGGCTGTTCCGATGACTGGGACGGAGTTCAGAGGGAGCTCATGGTCAAGTTTTGTTTTGGGTGACGCAAAGACCAATGAGGAAGAGGTTAAACCAGACCTGGGTGCCCGAGGCCCATAGAAGAGAAACAGAACCTGGTGAAACCAGTACTAATGGGTCACTGAAGGGGCTTCTGAAGGGGTAAAGAGGGGTGGTGGTGCCTGGGGCCCTTCCTGTGTTCCTGGCCAATTTCGTAGCTCATAGATGTGTAGGGAACATGAGGAGGCACAGAGGGTCACCACTGTAATGGGTTGGACGGAGCCCCCAGAAGATATGTCCACATCTGAATCCCCACCACCTTGAATGGGACCTTGTTTAGAAAAAGCATCTCTGGAGATGTTGTGTTGTTAAGGGGATGAGATGTCCTGGATTCCCCAACTGGACCATAAGTCCAGAGACAAACATCCTTACAAGAGACATGGAGGGGACACAGGGAGAGGCCACAGACTCTAGAATGCCTCCCAAAGACCCCAAAAGACCTGCCCAAACGACCAAGAACTGAAAATTCTGAAACTGTGAGCCAAAATAAACCTTTTCCTCTGCCTAAGTAGTTTGTCTTGGAAATCTGTCACAGCAATGAGAAGCTGATTAGCATATCACAGGACGAAGGAGGCAAGGACCACAGCGATGCAGCCACAGGCCAGGAACACCTGGAGCCACCAGAAGCTGGAAGGGACCAGGAGGACCCTCCCTAGAACCCTTTTTAAAAAATCAGCACATGCTTGGAACACACCGTGTTTGCATTCATTTTGGGGATGGGTACATGTACGTAGCATGTCTTGTTCGTTTTTGATCCCTTTGCCCGCCTCCTTGTGCTCTCCACCCCAGAGCCTCTGGAGGGGTGACACAGGCACCATGACTGAAATGTCAGGCCCTCAGAGTCTCTAGAGTTTAATTTCTGTGGTTTTGAGCCTCCTGTTTGCAGAAATGGGTTACAGCAGATAAGGAATGCTGACCACATGCTCTTTTCCACGGTCCCCCATCCCCAGTCCACTCTCTGCCCTCTGCATCTACCTCCCTTCCTCTTGGCTCTCTTTGGTCGTCAGGAGGCACCTTCAGGAGACTGGAGGATGGTGGAGAAAGGGGAGGGCATTTCTGGGGCCACCTTGCCAATGCACCTGCTGCGTTGTGGCCCTGGCACTAGCTGCTCTTGCTGGCCGCAGCTCCCCAGGGCACCTCTGTACCTCTTCCAGCCCTTCCAGGCCAAGAGATGGTGATGAGGATGATGTCTCTCTGCCTGGAAGTGCCCTGAGCTGCCCCAGACCGCGCCAGGCCCTGACCCTGCCCACCCCTCTGTAGATGGACCATTCCTTCATGTCTTGGCACTGGGACATGGTCATCTGCCTATAGCCAGGTCCCCCTGCCAGCCTGCGTTCACCTGCCTGGGGACAAACTGACAGACTCTTAACCCCAGGACGAGCCCTTTCCTTTTGAATCCTGACTGGCAGATTTTTCTTGCTACACAATCAAACTGGGTGACCATGTTGCCTGGACACCTCTCCCAGCCTCAGTTTCCTCTCCTGCCAGCCACCTCCCCATGCTCCCTGTGGAGCCTACCTGGCCCAGCCAGCTTGGTGCTGTGCAGTGTGCAGGCCTGGAAAAGGCCACTGTGGGTGGGGTGCATCTAATAAAACCAGTGCCCCCTCCTTGCCACCTGCTGTGCAAGAAGCCACAGGGAACCCTGTTGACAGGTTTCTGTTGGGTGAGCAATATGAGAGGTGCTTCCTCCTTGTGGCAAGGAATTCCCTGAAGGTGAAGGGCAAGGCCAAGCACCTGAGGGACCCCGCACCCACCTCACTGAACTGGTCTCATTGCACCTATCCCCCAGCCTCTGCCTGCCACATCACCTGTGCGGCTCTCGCTCTTCAGCTCCTGCACACCCAACTTCCAGGCCTGGGACCGCCTCTGGGCTGGGTACGGATAGATGCACGAGACACAGATGCCAGGACAGGTGTGGGGATTGCACCACAGACCCCCAGAATGGCAGCAACGTCAGGACCGTCTGAGCCAAGCACCCCCCCCAACTATGGGCCAGAGGTCGACTGGCCCGTCCAGGCTCAAAGGGACATCGGGTCCTCAGGACACACCCAGAGGGTCTGGGCTGATGGGGGAGGGCAGGGCCAGTGGCTGAGGAGGAGGGAGGGCGGAGGCACAGGACACCTTAGGCTTGTGTCATGCAAGGGGGCTGGAGGGGGTTGGGGAAGGAGATTCGGTTCTTCTCAGTGGGTCGAGAACGGGAACCAGGAAGGCCAGTTTGGGGCTCAGCATCCGAATGACTACTCCCCAGATCCACACCATTAAAGATGCATCTGGGCCTCTGGGATGAGCTTCCAGGAAGTCTGGACCGTGCTGACGCAGGCACCCTGTCACAAGGAGCCGTGTGACATGTTATGCGCATAGCTAAGGTCTCTCCATAGCACACATCCCAGCTGCCCCGGGAGAGGCGGTGTGGTCAGTAGCACAGACCCGGGAGCCGGCTGCCCTGGGCTCCAATCCCCACCCTGCTGCTGATGGGTGTGACCAGGCACAGCTCACCGTAGGCCCCAACTCCAGCATGGTGATGGGAGATGACAAAAGCAGTGCCCCTCCATGGCATAGATGTGAAGAGGGCATGAATCAGCACTGCAGGTCCCGTAAGGTGCTGGCTGTCAGCGTCACTGTGAACACCCACTTACACTGGCGGCACTGCCCAGAGGCCAGCGGGGCCAGCGTCCATCCTCAGCCCAGCCGGATGTGTATTACACAGAGAGATGGCCCTGTCACAGCCACAGCCAGAGGAAGAGGGTAGACAGGGTCTCCTGTCCCGTCCCTGTAGGGCAAGACGGAGAGGGTGTCCTTTGCCTCAGGCCTCAGGTGCCCCACATGCGGAAGGCACAGTCGCAGGCGCCCAGTGACTCGCATGACCCAATGAGAAACACACGTCCAGATCCCTATGTGAGTGGCGGCTGTGCCCCTGATGCCAGAAATGTGCATGTGTGTGTGAGCCTGTGCGTGAGCGTGTGCGTGTGTGTGTGCCCACAGACAACAAAGAGGAGCAGGCTGCAGTTATATATCTTTTCGTGCCCCCTACCTGTCCCGGCCCTCCCCTGCCCCTTTCCTTCCGCCCTCCCTCTGGCCCGCTGGCTTCTGTTTCTCCATCTCCTCCCCAGGGCAGCGTGGAGGTCAAAACAGCTGTTCGGTTCCGTCAACTCAGGGCCACGGCAGGCGGGCTTCTCAGAGGCCAGGAGTCTGGAGATTTATTCTTGCAGCGCCAGAACACACAGCTGCTTGTCTGAACTTTTCACTCTTCTGCCGGCTGCTGGCATCGGAGCTGCTGGCCACAGTAGCAACCCAGCAGGCGCAGGAGGACAGGGCAGTGCAGGGACCACAAGGGCACTGTGGCCATCTTCATGACTCCCGGGGCTCCTGGCTAATGGCCTTTGGAATAGTCTGTCCAGCGCCCCCTCTGTGCCCACGCAGCACCCAGTCTACACTCAATCTGGGCACAGAAGCACCTCCCACCTCCTCCCAATGCAGGTGTTATTGGGACGGCTTGGGAAGGTGCATCCTGTAGTTCCCAGGAGATCACGCGGGGAGCCAGGATGTGGCGTGACTCTGACTCAGAGCATCATTCGATGCGTTGATCTCATGGTTCCCCTCACCTCTCCTCTGCCGGAGGCGGCCTCCCCCACCACCAGGCACCATGGCAGGCTGGCAGATCTGAACCGTGTCATTCCCCAAACCTCATTTTCCTGGGCTCTCAGCTTTCCACGAGTGTGCTTCTCCTTGGCTGGGAATGTCTGTCTCTCCCGCCGGCACTCACACCTCTATTCACTCTGCGCATCCGCCAGCTTCCCTGCACACCTGCTCCTCTAACTGTTACGGAGATGGGTCTCCCAGGGTGAGACACCGGGACGGAGCTGCTCCCGCGCCAACAGAGGACACACGACACACACCTGGGGTGTCCCTGCCCCTGGCGTCCAGCCTGCAGCTCATCTCTCCAGGGTCCCTTCCTCCACCCTCCTCCTCCCCGAAGCCAGGCTCCAAGTGTGCGCTCTGCTGGGTGGGGGCCCGGAGTGACGGCTATGAACCGACAGTCACCCGCTGCCAGGCCCGGGCCAGATGGCCTGCGAAGGATCTCAGGCGACATCCTGCCTCCTCTCCGCTTAAATGTCTCCGGGAGCTCTTGAAGAGGAGAGAGCACGTGTCGGACTAGAAAGTGCCTGAGCACCCAAGTCAGGGAGAGCTGGCTGTCAGCTCGCCCGTCCTCCGAGTCCCCTGAGCTGTGGGGAGACAGCAGCGGCCAGCGCTCGGGAGCACCCACTGTGGTTACCAGGGTCCTCCGTGCTAATTCACAAACTCTCACAACAGCCCAACGGTGGGCAATCGACATTTACCTCTTTTTACCAATGGGGAAACTGAGGCACGGAGTGGGGAAATCATCTGCCCAGGAATATACAGCTAAGAAGTGGCCATGTGGCTTGGCTATCCCCTATTGCACATGGCTTCTCATGGGCACCCTCCTCACTTGACCCAGGATGGAAACGTCCTGTTGTTCCCGACTCCCAGCAGGCGCGGGATGAATGCAGCGTGGCTTCGTCACCGCTGTTACTTCGGACATGGGGCGTTCAGGCCAGTCCCAGATTCCAGCAGGTGCAGAAACCACTAAACCCAGAAAGGGAGGCCCAGCCACCTTCCAGGAAGTCGGGAGCCTTCTGCAGTTATTTCCTGGGGCTGCCCGAACAAACCACCGCCGGCTGGGCGGCCTGAAGCAGTAGGAACGCATCCTCCCATCTGGAGGCCTGAAGCCTCAAGAGACGGTATCTCTGGAGTTGTGCCCTCTCCAAGGCTCTAGGGGAGACCCCTTCCTCACCCCTTCTGGCTTTGGGTGACTCCTGGAAATCGCTGGTGTTGCTCTGTTTGCACCCTGTTCCCTCCATTCTCTGCCTCCCTCTTCATGTGGTCATCCTCATGCCCCTCTGGGTATTTTCCTCTCCCTCTCCCTCTTCCTCTCTCTCTTCCTCTTCTCTCCCTCTCTCCCCCTGCCATCGCTCTCTCTCACCCCCCCTCTTCTAAAGACACTATCATTGGATTTAGGGTCCACCTTAACCCAGAATGATTGCATCTCGAGACCTTTGTTCCGTAAGGTCCCATCCTGAGGTTCCGAGTGGACTTATCACTAGGCTCCCCTGTTCGATCACTCGGGGTCCCCTCCTCCTCCACCTTCTTCCTCCCTGGGAAAGGGGACTTCCTGCGCCCCAGCTGGGTCCCAGGGCTTCTCTGTCTGCAGGGGCAGCCGCTGCTCTTTTCGTTCCTGCTTCTTTCTGCTACTCACAAAGACAGAAGGGTATTGGGAGACTCCACGCCCTGCTGGTCTTTGAGAATGATGGTGACAGCGCCACCCCGGCTGTCCCAGGCAGGATGATGGCCTGAGGAGATGCCCCAGCCACTCTCACCGACAGGCAGGCACAGCGCACGGTTCAAGGACTGCCGGGGAGCGGTTCCACACAGTGCCACAGACACGCTCCGCCTGTGGGGACCCACCGGTGCTGTGTAACGCTGACCCCATGCATGGGGCGGGGGCAGGCAGAGCAGGGCCTCAGGGGCGGGGGCATTTGGGAACAAGGAGCAGGCACAGGAGGGGCGCAGAGAGCCTGCGCGGGCCGTGCCCACTGCGCTTCCACCAGCCAGTCCTGGGGACTGAGATTGCTCTTGTTTTGGCAGGAACATGCCAAGGTGCACAGGAAGTGGGGTGCGGGGCCCAGCAGGGAGCCCTGACCCTCTCCCCAGGTATCGAGACTCGGTGTTCCCTCAAGCTGCCTTATACGGAGGGTCAGCGGTACTCCCTGTGAGAGTTGCCCTGCCGCGCGCGGTTCCCAGGGCACCCGTGCTGGATATGCCCAGATCGTAGGCGCCTCTGGGCCAGTGCTGGAGAAACACAGAAGGGACCACTGAGGTCCCAGAGGGTCAGGGCTTTACATTCCCAGAGACCACAGCTAACAGCAGCAGGGATCTAGAAAAGCACCCTCACATGCGTAATCCCCACCAAGTGTTTTGCTCCAGGGTGGCACGGTGGCTCTCCAGGGCCCTGGACACTTCCCTTCCTGGGCTCCTTCACCGTAAAAAAATATTACAAATTATGTTTTATGATTGCACTGGATAAATGTGATCTAGGCTAGATTAAAAATTAAAATGTTTTCTTCAATGCTGAAAGTCTCGGAGTCAACAACGGGCTAAGCGTGGCTTTGAGGCCCCTGCTGCCCGGCCGGTGTCGCCTCCCCATGCCTCAGTTGGGCTGTGGCTGCTCCACCCGCACCCAGGGCCACAACAGGGGCCGGCCATCAAATATGCTGTTCTGTCCCCTTCCCACCTTGACACAGTGCCCTGTGACGTCACCTCCCTCCTGCCTGCCTCAACATTTCTCCGCACAAGTCTCCTCTAAAAAGCCTTTTTGTATTTCTTTTCTTGGGGCACTGGGGATTGAATCCAAGGAGTGCTGAATTGTGTCCCTAGAGAGAAGGAATCTCCAAGTTGCCGTTAAACTTGAAATCCTCCTGCCTCAGCCTCCCAAGACAGTTTATTTGACAGCACAGGTCCACCGAGCACTGCAGTAGGAATTTCCATTGTCCTGCACCATCTTGACACCCCAGGCAGCCGAGTCAGGAGCAGCATCCTCTTTCCAGCCTGCCTTGGCCGGACCACGAGGGACGTCTCAGGCCCAAACACCTGGGTCCCCTAAGTCTCTTCCCACCTATCTCTTTAATTAAAATCGCCTACAGCCCGTGTTGACCTGGAGTTACGTGGGTCAGGATACTCACCCAGGCTGCACGGCACACTGAGGGGCGGCTTTCACCGAATGTCAAACACCGTCCCCTGGTGGACTAGCGACTTCAGAACTCTGAGAGCGGGGCCCGTGTTGATAATTGGGGTATTTTTTCAAAGGCACTTTAGATGAATCTGATAACCACAGTGGAGAAAAGCACTCATGTTGGTGAGAAGGTTTCTAATTAAAGTGTCTCCCTTCTATTCCCACAACATCTTGCTTCGGTTTCTTTCCTGACTCACAGGGTCTGATGGAGGTCTCGGATCTCCAGGGCTGGTATGACCTGGCCGCCAGCCACCCACATGGCAATCTCCACGGTCGACTGTCCTGTGAGAAAACCAAGCCCAGAGAGGCTAGGCGTTTCTCCCGAGGTCACACAGCCGTGGAGGGTGAAGCTTTCAATGAAGATCTGAGGGAGGGCTAGGGCAGAAGGGCTGGCACTAAGGGTTGACTGAGGCCTGGTGATGGCATGGAAGGTGTTTTCTCTGCACCCCTGGCTTTCCCACCCAGGGCTAGCTTTGACCTCAGGAATAACTCTCAGCCTTGACCCAGGGGCCAGCTAGGGGCAGGGCCGGGATCTCCTCCCGCAAAGCCAGCCCCAGTCAGAGCCGTGCATACTCTGTGCCCCTTTCCTCCAGAGGGTTCTTTGCTAAGACCACCATGCAAGGCTCTTCAGCGGCAATGGCAGCGAGTCACCTGCGTGTCCCTTTAGGGACCCAGCACGCCTCTCTGAGCCTGGGAAGGAGAGATGTTTAATTTATCAACAATGCCACAAGCCGCTGTTCACATGCACATGGGGGCAACAGGGGCAGCAAACCGTGACCACGCTAACCCTGTCTGGCTTCTCCTCCTCCGTGGGATAATTAGACAGCATGGGTCACACGCACCAAGTGGCAGGGGAGGGCCGGGGCACAGGAGCAAGCTGGGGCATGGGGGTGCGAAGTCCTGTCCACTCCCACTGTCCTCTGTCTCCTGCAGAGAGTAGCCAAGCATCCTGGTGCCTGGCACACACCTCCCCCTCCTGTCCCCAGCCACGGGGTTGGGGTCTGAGCCCATACTCTGTGCTAAGATCTTACTCAATCCTCAGAAAAACTCTGAGAAAGAAAGCGGTACTAATATTGTCACCATTATCACTGTCAGCATGGTTAATATGCATATATTAAGTCCCTCACATGTATCGACTCATTTAATTCTTGCAACAGCCCAGGGAGCAGGTTCAACGAGCACCTTACTTTGCAGCTGGGAAGGGTGCTGAGGAACAGAGGGGGGTGAGTGGCTTGCCGTGGACACACAGCTAGAGAGCAGCAGGGCGGAATACCATGTACACTTGTTGAGTGAGACCAAAGGTGCGAACACAGGGTCACTGGCTCTGAGGCAGAAACATCATGGGGAAAGGGCCTGGCAGAGGGAAGGTACTTGGTTCATGACATCCAGAAAGCAGACAGCAGGAGAGGAACCCGAGAGGCAGGGACCAGGGACCAGATGTACTCCCCAACTTCACACCCGCAGGACCCCCCAGACACACCCGGAAGTGTACTTTACTAATCTCCTAGGGGGTCTGTCTGGCCAACCACACTGACAGTCAAGATTAACCATCACAACCGCATTCTCCAGCCTTTCTAATACATGCGTGTGTGTATGAGTGTGAGTGTGTAGTATGTGTGAGACCACACTCCGAAATTTACTTATCGTCACACAACTCACTGGAGCCAGCCAGTTGCCGTGTTTAGCTACCCAGCCAGTCACACTGTGGGTCTCAACAAATATACTGAAGGACTTAAACTTCTTCAGATCTGCACCGTTCCCTTCCCTGGGCTTCCCGGGGCTGGAAATAGAGAAAAACTCAACTTCAAAGACTCAACAGAGGCTTATAGTGGAAGGGCAGGCTCCGAGACCTGGTCGGGCTCCAAACCTCGTGCCTTCACTTGCCAATTTCTGGCACACCGATTCACTCCTCTGTGCCTCTGTTTCCCCATTGTAAAGGGCCGTTACAGCCCATCCTTCATCGCTCTGTTACAGGTAACGGAAACTCCGATTTCTCCATCTCTGGGCCAAAACACCCTGGGGAAAAGGTCTCTTTCCTCTGGTGACCGCCCTCAGGGGACACGGGGCAGGCTTCACACTTCAGAGCCGCTGCAGAGGCTGCGGGGCCAGCACTCTAGGCCTCCAAGGCAGGACGCAGGGTTCCCAGCCACAGTTCTGACCTGGGGAAGTCATTTCCTGCCCCTGACCTCAGTCTTCGCATCTGTAAAATGTGGAGTGCACATTCTGCACTAGCCTTTACTCTGCAGAATCCCCGGAAGTCTCTTTCCTGCTCTGGGGACTTATTCTTGCTGCCCAGAGTCTGAGGGACAACCTGAGAGGGAGCCATAACCCCAAGTCTGTGTCACAAAGACCGTTGGCAGAAAAAGCATCAATTGTCAAGTAAGGAAGTAAAGACCTGAGGCGGTGAATCCAACCCAGTGAGTGGTGGGACTGACCTGGGGCGGGGGCTGCTGGCTCTGTGTGACCCAGAGGCCACCTGGGAGGCTGGGCTCCAGGCTCACTGAGTGCAGATCTGGACCAGGTTTCTTCCTCTCCCACCACGCAAGGCCTGCCAGCCCTCAGTCTGCACTGCCGGGAAGTAAGTTTGGGCAAAATAGTTTTGGCATAAAACCTGTTTTTCTTTTTTTAAAGGTCTGCTTCTAGGAAAATTTCAAGGACTCCTGAGAATTGATATTTGCGTGTAGGCAAGAGTTTACTTCCGTTTCCAGGTCTTTATACGGCAGCCTCACAGCCTAGTAGAGAGGATAAAAGTAAACACCGATTTAGTGCTTGCTGGATAGCTGGCCGAGTTCTCAGAGCTTTGCATATCTTAACTCATTCAGCCTTCTTTCACCGCACCAGGTTAGCATTATTGTCCCTGTTTTTCAGATGAGGACTCACAGGCCGGAAGGGTGATTTCACACAGCAAGATACTGGTGATGTGCAGATTTGGGCACACTTGCACTCACCCGCCACCCAGGCTGTGCCGTACACCAGAGGTCACACTTTAGAGCCAGGGGTCTCAGAGGTGAACCCCGACTCCTCGACCCTGAATGAGTTTCTTGCTTTCTCTGGGGCTCTCTGGAAATGAGAACGATTGGGAATTATCGATAACATATTTCTCAGGCAGTGCCTGGCGGGACAAGGGCACTAAGTGGTAGTTATTATTTGTGATTTAAAGCAGTATCAAACTGCTGACCAGGCACTTAGCTGTAAAACCTAATTACTCTAAATTTCATAGTAAGTAAGATGGAGCCTAAAATAGCATCACCTGTATATCTACAGGGAAGTTTAAAAGGAATTCTGGGGCAAACACCCACAGAGAGCCTTTCTAGAGCAGTCGTATGTTAATCGCAAGTGCCATGCGAACTGGTGAGTGTCGGGAGTCGATCCCTGGGCTCTGAGGAGCGTCGCTGTCTGTTCTGTGAGGTCGGGCCTCGGGGGCCAGGACTGGGAGGGACACGGCCGCATACCGGAAAGCTGCCCTGGTACAGACACATCCATGCGGACGGGTCTTTGGCTGAGGATGAAAATCCGTCTGCCTCGGAGTTGCCTGTCTGCTTGCCAGGGGTGAGAGGTACCTTCCAAAACAGACACAGCGAAGCTGGCAGCCCACCGAGGCCGACTGGAGGAGGGGCGCTCTCTGCCCCTCCATCCGGGTCCCCAGAGCTGCAAAGCATCTGACCGCAGCCCTGCAGCTGAAGATGCCGGACACCCCGAGCCTGAGCCAGACCCAGCACTGTGGAGCTCTCGGGGCTAACTCACCGATGCCCCAGCAGTCCAGGGAGGGAGACAGCATCATTGACCTACATTCACATGGGGAAACTGAGGCTTGGGGTAGCTACCCAGCTCACCCGGCCAGCTGGAAGGCATGTGGGGGCAGCAAAACCAGGTACGTGTGTTCCCTTCCCCCTTGTATGAGTGTCACCTGCCTTGGAAAATCTCCTGGCCTCTCAAACGCCCTCGTCCTGGGGCCCAGCTCTGAAGAGGGTCGTTGGCAGGACCATCAAAGAACCAACCCAACAGCAAGCCCAGTGCAGGTTCTAGAAGGTGGGGCGTGGACAGACGGGTGCCTCGAAAGGCTGGAGGTCCCTGGGACCAGATGGAGGAGTCCCCACTGTCCTCAGGGTGGCCTCACAGCCTCCCCATGGGGAGCCCTACCTCTGAACCCCTGCCCGCTGCCAAGCCTTCTCCCACGCTCCCTAAGATCCCTGCCTCTCCTCCTTCAAAGGGTGCAGAGACAGTACATAAAAATCGCCAAACTTGTCCTTCTTTTTCAAAGATGTCGCTAGTCTCCTGTTGCCAAGGCGACACCTGCCAGCTTCTCTGAAGCCAGCACGCAGCTCCACTCCAGCAGCCTCCGCAGCCTCCCCCACCTCGGCCTCTCCCTGCCTCCTGTCCAGCCCTCCACTTGCTGCGCCCCCAGCCCAGGCCCCGCCTCCAATGCCAGGGGCGGAAGGAGCACAGCTCAGACTGGGGTGGAGAGGACTTCGGAGGAGGCCAGAGGACAGGCAGGTAGGTGACAGTAATGAGCTCCCGAGTGGCAAAGGCCCGCCAGGGACACCCAGACGTGACTGTGCTTCTGAAGGGGCTGCGCCCTCCCTGCCGCCAGCGCCCGCTGCAGCCAGCGCTGTCCCTGAGTGCCTCGGCCTTTCCTCCGTCCTTTGCAACTCTCTCCTTCCCCCAAAGCCAGCTGAGAAGAAAGTCCGCAAGAGTCATCAGGCGCTTCCAAGCTGCTGGACTGTGGGCAAATTCTGTCACCTCGGAATCGCACTTTCCCTGTACACAGGATGGGCGTGGGGCACAAACCAGACACGTGGGCCAAGCCCAGGCCACACTGGAGAGGCTGGAGCCATCCCTGCTTTTGGCTCCCAGCCCCTTCGCCTGCCTCCATCTGTTTCAGGGAAGATGAGGGTGGACAGGTGTGGTCCCCACAATGACAGCAACAGCCTCCGATGAGGGCGCCAAACACCAGCCCCAGTCACTGAGCACCTACTGTATGCTGGATTCCGAGGTGCTTTCCACAGTCTGTGCATTTAGTGATCCCAAGGCTGCCGCCTCAGGGGGACCAAGGCTTAGGAGCAGCAGTCCCAGGACATGGGACACCAGTGATGGCCAGACGAGGACAAGGATCAGGCCTCCTCCTTGCCCTCTGCCTTCGGGTGTCTCTCAGCGAGGCTTGGAGACAGGTTCTGCCCTGGTGTCCCAAGTACCCTGAGGAGCACCTGAGTGCCTGGGAGTGTCCTTGATTCTGAGCCCAAGGTCACCCGGCGTCTCCCCCACTCCCACACTCCCTCTGTGCAGGCCACCTTGCCCGGGGCAGAGAACACACCGTCGCTGTCCCCTCTCCTCTCAGGAGCACAGCTGTCCCCATAGGCGCAGTGGGCAGCATTCGCCATCTCCTTTGGCAGGAAGGGAGAGGTTTCTTGCCCAGCGGTGCCAGCTCTGGAGGGCAGGGTGGCACTGCCCCTCTCGAAACCTCATCTCCACAGTGAGTGGCACCGAGGTCCCCTTTACCCCCCAGTAGGAAACACTTTTGTCCCAGAAGCAGGGCTTCTGGAAGAGGACAAATGTTGGTGGCCCTGACAGGAGGGGCTGGACAGGTCCAAGACGGGGTCCCTGGAGCTCACAGTTCCCAGGCCTCTGCCTACCCTTTGGGGTGGGTTGCTGCACCTCACCCTGCCCTGCCTACTTCCGGCCTCCAATCAACTGAAGTCCATGAGTGACTTGGGCCACAAAATACAACATCTAGTCGCCTCCCGCCTTGGAGAAACGTGGTCCTTGCGAGCCCCTTCAGCCTGCGCATGGTGACAAGCATTCCCAGCGTGGTCCAGGTGGGCCCTGCCATCCACATTTGCTCCGCAGTCTGCTCAGACAGAAGCTAGCGGGGTTCAGGAGACATGTGCGAACTCCAGGAAGACACCAAGAGGAGCTAAGTGGAGCCCTGGTTACTCTAAGAGCCTCCAGGAGACGATGTGAGGGTCCCAGCAGATCACACACAGAAAAGACCAGAACAGGGAAGAACTCTGCTTTCACTCAGCATCATACTCCAACCCCGTGTAGCCAAAGATCACCAGGCCTCTCAGGTTTGCGTTTCTCTCTGCCAACAGTGGACGTTTTCAGCCAGATCATGGCTCTTGGGGTTTCCCTGAGCCCAAGGGGTCTGTGTGTACCAAGACGCAGGAGGACGGACGAGATGCTACCTCAGGGTCGCTCCCAAGTTGGGGAAATCTATGTGCTTCCACCCACTTCCTGGGCATCATGGAGGAAATCGCCCCTTCCCTACTGCGGTTTTGACTTTGATTAAATCTCAAGATTAATTTTTCCCAATGACAGAGTGACCAGTCTGGAAGTCGTAATCCCTTCAGCGGCTCCGCATGTTTATGAGGGCGAGAGGATGCTTAATGCTGCAGTTAAGATGCTAAGCTGAGTAATCAGTTCATTAGGAATCTACTCGATATGTTTGCTGTCTGCAGCTGGGCCCCACTCCCCTGGCCGGACAGAAATCAGCAGACAGAGCAGCTAGGGACGAGATAAGAGATAAGCTCCTCAGACAGCCAGCCGCAGCAAGACCTGCAGAAACCCTGATGGGGAGGAGGCTCCGGCCAGGTGCTCCCGAGGGCGGGGCGAGGCCGGGCTATGCAACTGCTGTGGGGCGTAGCCCAGCTCTGCGCTCAAACCCTGCAAGAACTCAGGCATCATTCGTACCTTGAGACAATAATGTTAAGGGAAGTAAATCCGATGCACGAGTTTCAGATATCTCATGGTTTCTCTTATATGAAAATCCCAAAGTATAAATAAAGAACAAAATAAAAAAACACGCTAGGAAACAGGGAGACGGCTCTTTCGCAAATGGGAAGGGGACAAAGAGACGGAGGGAGGGGAGATTGAGGAGAGGGAAAGAGGGACATAAGGAGAATTAAGATGTGTTCTGTACAGGTGCCAACTTCCCACAGTGAATGTAATCAGTATATACTGAAAAATGTACTAATAGAAACACATTTTTTAAACAACGAAATCAGGAGTTAGTCAGAAAACTGTGGTCTAAAGTCACCTAGTTTTCCCGGGCCTGTCAGGCGACTGTCATGGGTTAAGTGGCCCCAGAAAGAGGTAAGGATTCCAGAATGCATCATTTACCCAGGAGGTGGACCCTAAAAACAGCAGCGAGTAGGGAAGGGAGAAGGGAGAGAGAGGGGACAGCTGGGAAAGGGCATGTCATCAGGCAGGTCTCAGCAGTGGGAACCCGAGCCCAGTCCCTAGGGACTGAGAGACCCTATAGGCTCCCATATCAGCAGCGTCCCTTCCCCCTTCCCCCTGCAGGCTGCAGGCTGCAGGCTGGGAGAGGGGCCCTTGAGACAGTGTTTAAGGGCTGCCCTACACCAGAGACATCGGTCGCCCCCACCCCGGTCGCCCCCACCCCGCTCCCGGCCCTGTCTTCCTCCTCCTGGGCAGGGTGGGAGTGGGCTGGCCGGAACTGAAATGGTGAGGTCTCAGGACAGACAGTGTCCACCCCACGGGGGCAGAGCAGGGCCCAGGAGGAGCACTGGGGCAGCCTCCTTCAGGCTTGCAGAGGCCTTCTGGGGCTGGCAGGAGGATATTGCCATAGGACCCTCCTGAGGCTAGGGACAGGCACTGGTCAGAGGACATGCTGGCCACTTCGCTGGGTAGGAACTGGCCAACCACGATGGCTTCATCTCATCTAAAATTTTAATGAAGCATCTGGAAGACGGGGCTACCCAGGAAGCCCAGAGCTGTGCAAATGGCACTGAGTTTTTTGGGGGAGTGAAATGTCAAGCCAATGGGAAGTACAGCAGGACCCCACACGGGTGTGCACAAGTGGGCCGGCAAGTGACAGATGCGCTGGATGTGGGCAAGTGTAAGATGATGTATTTAAAGACACATCGCAAAAGCCACAGGACTTCCTTCTAAGATGACACATGCCATGGTGGGTTTATTTTAGAAAGAGGGAAGAGAGGGTGCTGGCATTTACGGAGTGGCTTCCCGGTGCCTCATAGGTTTCTGGGGCGCTTCGGGTGGGGATGTCCCGAGAAAGTCAGAGGACTGTATGGGGAGGGAAGCAAAACACTGGGAAGGTTGGTACCTCTTACTTTGGCAAGGCGACCTGGAGAAGGGCCAAGACCTAGATGGAGAGAAGTAGTGGGTGTCATCTGTGGCCCTCAGGGTGGTAGGAGAGGGGTGGTTAGGATCAGGGTCATGCTCGGAAAGGCAGAAGTTGGGAGCAAGTAAAGGTGTCCCCAGGGCCACTAAGCATTGCCATATGGGAAGTCCGGGCCCCGCTCCCAGCTTCCTGCTTCTCTCTGGGGGCACCCCCAAGCTTCTCGTCAAACCTCACTTCTCCTGGGCTGCAGGGAAGTAATAGGATGAGGAATCGGGTCACTCAGCCCTCTGTGCTCCTGCACCCCAATCCCAGCCCTGAACAGCCCCAGGCACCCCCTGGATGGTGGCAAGGTGAGGTTTCAGCATAGGAGGGCCACTCCTCCCAGCTGGGGTAGGGGGGTCCCAGTACGGCCAGGAAGGCAAAGCCAAAAGAAAGACGCCATAAAGCCACCGGATTGGAAAATGAGAAAGTAGAATAAATAGATTCTTCAGAGGGAAATAGGTCTTCCTCGCTCTTTGAACAGGAATAAACATGGAGTGAGGCTGCCAGGAGGCAGGGGGCTGGCCCCGCCGGAGCCTGTAAGAATGGGGTGCCAGGAGCCCCTACGTGTCTCCTCCCCTTGCCACCCATGCCATCCCCAGTTCCCCGGCTGCTGCTCCTGGTGCCAGCACCCTCTGCAAAGCCATCCTCCTCCCCAACGGAGGCACCCAGACCCCCCCACAAGCCACACCTCCCGTCCACAGACCGTCGCCCCTGTCTGGCACACCTGAGGAGCTGCCTGCCCACCCTGTCCCTTGGCTGAGCCATCCGCCCAGCCTCTGTGACCCACAGAGCGAAACTGATCTCATTCCAAAAGGCTCCTCCACCTCCAGGAAGCCCTCAGAGATCCCCACAGCCCTCAGGCAGGTTTCCTGCCTCCTAAAATGCACAGAGATCTAAACTGCATTCCACTCACAGATGTCTAGCAAGCATTTGCTTCACCGCACCTGCCCCACCTCACCTGCCTCACCTCACCGGCGCCACCTCATGGCACACAGGCCTCTCCCACCCGCTGTGCTGCCCCCGTGTCCTTGCTGTCTACTTCATGCATCTGAAGCCCAAAGATGACTTCCAAAAAGAAAGCCCAAAACACAAACTGCAGACCCAAGCACCTTGTCCCTGAGTTCCATCAAATAATCTTCACGCCTTAGAACTAGGAGGCTTAGATGGGGAAACAGGCCCAGTGTGTTATCCGCGCAGAGTCCAGTACACTCTGCAGGCCACCTGATCCAAAGCTTCTAGGGATGGGGGTGGGAGGGTCGGACCCAGAGAGGGTGGGGGAAGGAAGGGCCTGGGGAGAGGATGGCAGCTCTCAGATGCAGAGGGAGCCCCAAGACCCCTTCCCCTTCTCCTGGCCCCTTGCTCAGGGTCTGCCTCTCCCTCTTCCCTGGGGAAAATAATGATCAGGTAGAAAGTAGAGACCAGAGAGAGGCCCATCTGCTCCTCCCTCCCATCTGTCTGTCCACCTGTCCCTACGTGCCCCCCTCCATGACTCACCCACCCGGCCCACTCCATGTGGGTGCAGTGCCCCTGTTCCCATCTCTCACCTTGCCAGCTGCTGCCATCCCCATTGCTGCTCCTGAGTCTTCCCCCTCCACCCTGGCTGGGAGGCTCTTTGGCCCCAGCGGGTGATGTGAGCCCAGGCAATGGCCTTTGCTGGCCTGGAGCCCCAGTCTAGAGCGGGGAGGGCGAGGGCCCAGCCCACCTGGGGGAGCCCTGGGGGCGCCGTCAGCCCTACCACCGAAGCAAACATCTTGTCAGGGTCCACGGAGGCCCGGGAGGAAATGGGACCAATTAATCCACATTTGCCTCTCTAGATTGGAGCGCAAGTGGGGAGATGGAAGAATTAACCTTTTCAAAAATGTAATTTCATAAAATCATCTCACTCGGAACAGACTCTCCCGTTATTACTATTATTTATGGCTGTGTCCGTGCCTTGGGCCACCACCAGGATGCAGAGACAGAGCAGACAGAGGAGGAGCAGCGAGCCACTGTTGCCTCAGGGACAGAAGACGGGCTGAGGGCCCGAAGCCCTAGTCTCAGCGTTTGATCTCAGCGCCCCAAGTCCCTTGCAGCCCTTCTGTAGACATGCTCCTCACTGGGGACAATTCTCATGTCACTCTCCAAACTGTCACGGTGTTTGCTGTAAGTCATTACTATTTGCCCGTCCCCAGCGGCGACTGCTCTGCGGGCTGCCAGAACCTGCTCTCTTCCTAGAGCTCACCACGGCTGGCAAGGCCACAGCAGGAGAGGCTCCGATTCCTACCCGCCCCTCCCAGCCCTGGCCCCAGCCTTCGCCCTTTCCTTGGTGGTCACTGGCACACCCATGAGGAGAGTGTGCCTGGAGGGCAGGAGAAACATGGATGTGTGCCTGTCTTGGTCACTTTCTTCACTGCTGAGACACGATGCCCAACACCCACAACACACGGAGGAGAGGTTTCTCTTGGCTCATGTGTGCAGTCCGTGGCTGGCTGCAGG
This sequence comes from Hystrix cristata, assembly GCA_004026905.1. NCBI lineage: Eukaryota > Metazoa > Chordata > Mammalia > Rodentia > Hystricidae > Hystrix > Hystrix cristata. The sequence continues at coordinate 20,829 of PVJO010005595.1, read as the reverse complement.
GCAGGAGGGCCGTGGTGGAAGGGCCTCGGTGGAGGAAAGCTACTCACATCATGGTGGCCGGGAAGCAGGTGGCAAGGAAAATACTACTCTTGTGGGTCACACCCCTCAGGGACCTGCCTCTTCCCTCCAGGACCCACCTCCTATCATCACATCCAGCAATAGCGCCCCCATGATCCCACCACCTTTCAAAAGCCCTGCCTCTGAACTCATGAGTTTTGGGGGTCACTCTTAATCTAAATCATAATAGGCACCGCCTTGGGGCACAGGCAAGATTCCCTCCCCAGCGGTGCTACGGGAAGAGTAGCAGGTGGGCCTCGGTGTCCTGCCTCTGGCTCTCCAAGGCAGCTATTTTTCTGGATGACTTTGGGTAAGCAGTTTACTCTCTCTGAGTATCTGGTTCACTCTCTAGAGAATCACGGGCTTGGACCAAGGGTCTAAGTTCCCTCTGGCGAGGCACCTACAGGGTGCAGGGAGGAGGGTGGAGGGCAGTGGGAGGTGTTGGGCAGGATTCCCCCTTTGAAGACGCGCTCTCACCTGAGCCACACATGTAGGTGACACTGTCAGGCCAGGTTCCCTCCTCCTGGCCGGCCACCACCCCCCGAAGCTGTCTCCCAGCCCCCTCTCTGGAGCAAATCGCGAAGCAGGAAGCACATTGAACCTGCCAGGTTAAATCAGACCAACGTGTGCAGCAATTTAACAAAAGATGGATCTGGCGTGTGTGCGGTTTTTAAATAGAGGTTTCTCGGAGCCGTTGTTTTACTGAGAATGAAAAACAATTGATTATCTTTAGAGCCACTTACTGAGGCTTAGCAGCCTTGATACAGCCGGCCTGGGCTTTCTAGGGCCCAGCGGCCCAGCCGGCCTGGCAGCCCCCGCCCAGGGGCCTGAATGAGCAGGAGGCCAGGGACAGGGGACGGGACCCAGGGAGGGCACGGAGCCCGACCAGAAGGGCTGCACAGGCAGAGCGGCGGAGCCTAGGAGGGGGACGGGAGCCCCACTGCCCACCAGACCGCCCTCCCTCCTGGGATGCCCCCGAGACAGTGTGGCTGGGGTCAGGGACAAGTCAGTGCAGATATCCTAAGAATTGAGGCAGAAATAAGCATTTCGTGGAAACACACAGCAGGTTCCTGGCATGGGGAGGGGTGAGGGCTGAGGCAGGCAGCATTCAGACAGGGCACTCAGGGCCTCTCCTGGGAGGGGACACATGAGCACAGAGCCCTCGCAACCAGGGAAGGGCGGTCACAGCACAGGCAGTGTCCTGGGGGCCTCTGTGACCTGGCGACAGGACCAGGACCGAATGTTCAGGCGAGGAGTGTCACTCGTCCCTGCCCTTCTCAGCCCACCCTGGCCTTCTGCCTCAGTTTCCCTGCAGGGCACTCCTCTGTACCGGAGTCCTAACTTGAACCCTGACATATTTGACTGACGCTGTGACACCCGTTTAATGCTCAACATCTGCTCTCCAGGGCGTGGACACTGCTTTCCACGTCCCAGGCTGGCTGGCACCCATTGACGGCCAAGGTCGTGACAGAAGACCAGGAGGTCTGCGGCCCTGCCTCGCCCTCCCTTCCAGCCCCCGTGTTTGGGTTTAGCCTGGTGGACCAGACCTGCCCCCCACCGGAGTCCTCCCTTACTCTTTCCTTGCCATGGGAGACACCCGGTGGGACCCCTGAAAAGCACCCTGTGCTCTCTCGCAGCCTGAGGGCCCCCAGCTCCGCTTCCTCCCCTCTTCTAGTCCCTGCAGCCCTTAGGGTCTTGCTCCTGCCCGTTGCCTCATGGCTGCTTCCTCTTCTCCGCCAGCCCGGCGTCTTACAGTGACAGCCTCTCGGCTGCACGCTGGCCTCACCCTGGGCACCGGCTCCCAGCCCGGGTTCAACCTGCCACATCCCGTATCCAGCCAGCTGCAGGAGCCCAGTCACGGCTATGTTCCAGGCTCCAGACCCTGCAGCTGGGAGAGTCCTGCAGCCAAGCTCGCCTGCCTTTCCCTTCCGGGGATCCAGCCTGCTCTTGGGACCGGGCAGTGCCGGGTTGTGAAAAAGGCCAGACAGGGTGAGGTGGCCTCCTGGGGACAGGCAAGAGAAGCTCCTGCCAGTGCTGGGTCAGCTCTGGATTTACAACCCGCACAGGTATGTTGGGAACCTCAGGGGAAAGCAAGACAGAATGGGAAACTGGGTCGGAGTAGTTCCCCACCTCGGGTCCAGGGGAGACAGGACGCTTGGGGTGCATCCTGCCTCTGTCCCCAACGACCAAGGTAACCTCAGATATGAACACTCTTGTTCCTCAAGTGTGACGTGAGGGGGCATGAGACTGGACTGGTGGCTCCTACACGGAGCCCCCCAAAGGGCTTTGGGGTGGAAGAGAGAAAAAGAGGCTCTGTCCCCACCCCACTTCCAAGTCACGGGTCCACCTTCACCTCCACTCTTTGATTAAGCTGCCTCAACACGCTTCCTTTGTGGAGTTGAGAGTCTCACAAACGGTTTTCAAACCACTTCACTTGCTGATTTTGAGCTTCCAGGAATGAAAGGTTAGCACCAAGTGCTGACCTCAGTGTTGGATGGGCTGTCTCTCTCTCCACAACAATCTCTGCCACCAATCTTGACAATATTGGGGTCAACACTCCAATCCCCTCACCCAGTCAGCACCAAGGATCTTCTCCATCCTTTCCCCTTGACACCCGCATGCACGGCCACGCTCTCTGGACCCATCATCCCCACCTGGGAAACCCCAAGCCTGGCAAAGCCAGCCACCTACTTCCGTAACACCTAACACCATCAGCCGAGTGTCACTGGGACCCTGGAGGGGCATCACACAGCCCTGCTGAGTGCTTCTAACATATGAGTGAACACCGCTTCACGCCCTTCCAGCTCCTGTTTCTCCACCAGCCAGCAAATTCACTTTTCATGACTTCCCACCATCCCTCAAGTCTTCATCATCTTCTCTGCCTGGCCCCCTGCTAGATGACAGCTTTGATACAACAACCGTCACAGCGAAATCGATGAAATCCGAGACCTGTCTCTTTCGCTACCCTGATTCTACAGCCAGCCTGCGTTGTGCTGATACTCATATCCTCTGCCTTCCTGCTTGCTAAAAATTATTTTCAAAAAGTGTCTCTGTTGCTTTCCAAGACCATGACCTCCACTTGTGGCCAGGATCCTAGATGGCCTCAACTTCTCTGAGTCTCCTTTCTCCCATGATGCTCTCTGCCCTCCACATCCCCATCCCCAGAGACAAACACGTGTTACCACCTCTCATTTAAAAACCTGCATGTATACTGTGTTTTATATATGTGTGTATACAATATATCCTTTATACCTGGATGTGTGTTTTCCTTGATCCCATGTGGTCTTCTATCACCCCCCATTACCCTGCTGCCCCTTTTTGGCACCAGCTTTACTGGCTGGCACAACCTCTACCCTCCTTCCCAACTCTAAGGCCTTGGTCAAGGTCCCCATTGTCTACAACACCTTCTCAAAGCCCAGAACCACCTCTCTTTCCATTTTCTCACCTCCTTCCTGGGGTTTGGCCCAGGAATCCCAGTCTCCTTCCTGAAGCACCGTGCTGTTCCTTCCTGGTCTTGCACATTGCTCCTTTCCAGTCTCCTAGGGCAGCTCCTAGGCCTTTATTGCTCCACTCCTCAGCCTTCTCCTTGCAGAGGTCTACACCCTCCTCCAGAGGAGCATACCCAGCTATGTGACCGTCAACACCACCTATTTGATGAAGACCCTTTCAGATTTTGCCTTCAGCCCAGACCTTTCCACTGAGTGCCATTGGAACCGAACATCTGGCGAGCATCTTGCTGTCTTTGTGTGGATTCTGAACCAAGCTCAAGAAAAAAAATCTTTCTCGCTCTGAAAGCGCCCCCCTGCGAGCTTGTCCCATCTCAGAAATGCCCTGCTATCCCCCAGCCAGTTGCTCAGACCGAAGACGGAAGAGATGCCGTGGAGCCCTCTTTTTCCCTCACTCAGAACATCCCATCCATCACTACATCTTGTTGGCTCTATTTCCAAAACGGGTCCTGAGTCCCGTCCTTCCTTTGCCAACTTGCTGCCACAGTTTGGTCCGAGTCACCATTGTGTCTCACCTGGACCACGGCAGTAATCACCCAATTTATCTCCTTCCTGTCATCCTGGCCTCTGTCTCCTCCATCTGCCACAGAGCAGCCAGCAGGGTCGCTCTAAGGAGGAATCAGGTCAGGTCAGCCCACTGCTTAAAAACCTTTCAACAGCTCCCACTA
>PVJO010005595.1:0-16498 GCA_004026905.1 Hystrix cristata | reverse complement strand
TCCAGACACCTGGCTTTTCAGCTCATTCCTGTCCTGGGATCTTTGTGCTGTTGTTCTGTCTGCCTGGACCTCTTGTCCCACCCCATCCCATGCCTATCCCTCATCATTCAGGGTGTCGCATCCTCTCTTGACCACTGTCCCACATCCCCACCTCCATTGTTCTGCTGCATAGTCACACTAGCCCGTTTTATAAGCATCTTACTGACCGGCCTGTGCTTCGCCCTGATGGCACGGAGCTCCTTGGGGGCAGGCATGTGGCTCCTGCTCTAACCCCAGCACCTGAGATGCACCTGGCATATGGGGAGGTCTCTATAAAGCCCTGGCATCTCCAGGGCGGGGGTAAGATCACAGCGTGGGATAAGGCTTTGCCATCTACTCAACAGCAAGAAAAGCACTCAGCCCTCACCTGCTCTGCAGAGAGGGCTGTGTGTCTGGCAGGAGAGGCGTTTAGAGCCCCCAGAGTGACCCCCCTGCTGCCATGGCCACCAGCCCACCCTGCTTCCTGCTCTATCTTTGCCTCTGCCGCGGCCCCCGCCCTCAAGCCCCTTCTGGAGTCCTTCTTAACGTCCCTCCCTGACCACTCTTGTGAACTCCTGCTCACCCCAACTCCGCCCTGTCTTCTGCGCCCTTGGTGGGTGCTTTTCTGAGCTTGCCCTGCACCTGCCCCGTCCCAGACCGCTAACCTGTCCTGTGTTGCTGTTGGCCTGCGGGGTCGCCTGCACTCACTATCTTCCTTTCTCAGAGTCACCCACGAACACATTAGCATCCACTGTCTCCCGGCTACACGGCACAGTGACACCCTGACTGCAGAGAAGAGACACAACGGGACTGGCCCAAGGAGAGAAGCTGAGTGCCTGGCAGTGCCTCGGTGTCCCCTTCTGCACCGAGGAAGCTCCACAGCACAGGTGGCCTAGCTTTGCAGTAACATCTCCCCCAACCCTGCCTTCCTGTCTGCCCCAGGATTGATGTGTGGCCTTTGCAGAGAGGGCCTAGGCTCCCCTTGGACGCAAAGATGATCAAAAAAATAAAAAGCTCCGGACAGCCACAGTCGCCACACAGGGGACTCTGAGAAGGCTAAAGAAATGTCACCTCCCCAGCCTCGAGCTACCAGAGGCCATTTATCATCCTTCCTGCTGGGGAGCAGTCCTGAGGCACGGCTGACCTTGAGGGAGGAGACTCGCTTACAGGGCGCTGAGGGGTCGGGGTGTGGGAGGAGGGCAGAGCCTGGAAGGGCAAGCTGAGGGCCAAGGTCCGGGCCGTTGGAGGGGAGACAGACTCCACCACACGCCCTTACAGGCCGGCGTCCACAGTGAAAGCCTGGCCGCCACCGGGAAAGCGCTGGGGACACCGAGTTGGGGGCAGTGACATGGGAAGTGTACACGGCAGACAGGAGAAGCTGGAAGGGCCCGTCACAACAAGATGCAAATAAAGGATCTCAGCGCCGAAAGGCCCAGTCCCCTCCCCAAGGGTCCTTCCGAACCGTGAAGTCCATGCCGCATCCATGGCTGAAGGGGCCTACAATTAGAGAGGCCGAAGGCTGCCCGTGAGGAGCCTGATATATTATTAAGATGTTTCTAGGTATCTCCCTGATGTTTCTGCTGCCGGTCACCCACCCTGCACATTCATCTCTTCCTACATCTTCACAAGCAAACCTATGCTATACGCAAATATATTCACATCCAAATTTCAGACATCCAGGATCTGCAAAGGCATGCCTGGTTGCACTTGTGGTCTCACACACACACTCTCACCTTGCTCTGGGACACCCACACGGACACACGACTGCACGCGATCACTCAAAGAGGTGCTAGATGTGACCAAATGAAACCAGCGCAGGTCTCTGTCCTCAGGGAGATGATGTGCTGGGCATCAGCCACAGAGAGGCACACACACACACACACACACACACGTCTCTGAGCCCTGAACACACAAAGATGCTGGAACAGAGACTCTGTGCAAGTGTGCAAAGCGTTCACAGGCATTTATGGAGCACCCACAGCATACATTCCAGGAAGCATGCTTAGTACTGGGCTTAGACAGACGAGCAGGACCAACATGATTCCTACCCTGATTCTGCACCCGGAAAGGACCCTCACAAACACAGGCCCATCAACTTCGGGCTCGCCACGCACATGTGCGCACGCACGTGCAAGACACACACAAACACACACACGCACACAATTTTAAATACACATCCCAAGGCATTTTCTCGGTGCCTCTGAAAGCAGCTCACATAAAATGAGGGCCCTTCCAAGCTCAAAGTCAAGTGTGTAACTGCCTCTCTCTCTCCTCTCAGCCCACATCACCCCGCCTCCCAGTCAGTCCCAGAATAATTAAAGCTCCAGGGTCGGCTGCCTGCAGCCTGAGTCCCCACCCGCCCTGACGTGGCTCAGACATCGCCCAGCTACCCGTGGCAGGCCAGGAGCCAAGCCTGGCCCAGAGGCCCAGGGATTTTTGCTGAGACACTGCATTACAACAGACCCTGTTCCTTCCAGACATTTTTTTTTTTCCTTTCCTGCTTCTGCTTTTGCTTTTAAAGAATCAGAAATAACTTGGCTGTAAAAATGTGCTTTGGGCAGAAAGCTGACTCCTAGGGTCAGAGCGCAGGGGAAGATTTCTGCTACACGGTTTCAGGGAAAATAGCCGGCGCTCAGCAATTTTTATTTTCCAAGGGATGGAGAGACAATACAATCGGAGTGGATCTAGGGCTTCGCGGGGCTCCTCTTCAGGTCGTGGTGTGGGCGCCTGGTTTCTTCTTCCCTGGTGCAGGGAGCGGTGGCACAGCAAGCAGGCAGAGGGCAAGTTGCCATGCTGCCCCACAGGAGGCCGGCACTGGCCAAACCCTGAAGGTTCAGTGGTCCAGGGTGATGGATTAGGAGCCGCCAACCCAGGTTTGGGTCCCAGTTCTGCCATCCACCAGCTGCGTGGACAAGGTTTAAGGAAAACAAAACCAGAGCCAAAGCATAGATAAAAACAAAACACTTTTTACTGCCTCTTGTCTTCTCATCTGAAAAAATGGGAACCAATGCACTTTCCTTACAAAGGACGGACAGAGGACAGAACCCTCCTATCTCCCAGGTCCCCCCAGCTATCCCCTCTGCAGACTGCCAGCGCTGGCTCCTGTCTGAGGGCAACACCCTCAGCCCGGTGCTGTCACAGGCGTCACCCTCCAAGGGCCTGGCCCCAAGGCAAGTTTCTGTGGCTGCCACTTGCTCTCTCACCCTCACTCTTAGCTGGGTTCTGCCCATAGGCCGCACCAGCTGGTGTATGTCAAGGGCCAGAGGAGCGGCCCTTCTCTTCCCTTGGGCTTCTGGGCCTCGCTTCCATGTCCTGCTTTCTCCTCCAGCCAGGGCAGGCAGCACCTTTCCAGTTGCTTCCCACCCTTTGTGGGTGTCCCACACCTTTGCAAACACTCCTTTCCTCACATTCTGGAGGGGAGCTAGGACAGCAACGTACAAGGAAATCATGGAGCTAGATACAAATGTTTTTGGTACAGAGATGTTCATCACAGTGTTGTTTAGTGCGGCCAAAAATGGGAAGAACCCGGAGACTCTACCTTAGGCATCGGGGTGCACCCTAGGGTCCCAGACACTGTGCTGGCTCCACTCTTACATCCAGGAGGAGCTGCATCTACTGCAGCCCAGCCACACAGCATGCTGTAGTGTCTTTTGGGGGCTTCCCCTAGTGACTGTGATCACCTGGCATGGACAGAGGTCATTTATCACATGTCACTAGCCCCACTTTTCACATGAATCCCCAGTGCCACTGCCCGCTGGGGATTCAGGGAGAAGAGAATAGTCTCAGAGGCAAGTCACAAAGGAAAGGGTTGGAGTGAGAAGCCCTCGGGAAATTCTTACCTAGCAGGAGGCGGGTCCAAACACAGGGGTCTTCTCTGGTCCCTTTCCTGACCCTGCAGGAGGCTCATCGCTGGGTACTAACTCCCCAGCTCCCATCCCTCTGAAGGGATGGGGGGACAGGAATTGCAAGGTCAGCCACAAAGGAGATGAGCATTTAATGCCTAAGCATTGTTCTCTGAATACAGCTATGTGTCGGCATTCCTGTATTTCCTTCCTTCCTACCTTCCTTCCTCCTTCCTTCCTTCCCTTCCCTCTCTCTCTCTCTCTCTTTCATTCATTCGTTCTTTCTTTCTGCAGCACTAGAGATAGAACCCAGAGCCCTGAGCACGCTAGGCACTGAATGTGCTGTTAAGAGGTGGGCCTGCTCAGAAGAGATGCAAGAGTTGGTTGTGTCACTCAGGGTGTGACCTGGAAGGGTCTATCTCCCTCCCTGGTGTGTTCCTTCATTTTCTGCTTCCTGGCCACCAGGCCACGAGCAGCTTTCCTCGGCTAGGCCCTCCCACCATGCCCTTCCTGCCGTGTACCTGGCCAATGATGGATGGAATCCTCCAAAAACCACGAGCCTCTTTTAAATTGTAGGTGTCCAGCATTTTGTCCCAGCAGTGAACAAAGTGACTGGGACAGAAGGACACTCTGCAGAGGCTGAACCTGGGGCCTGACCCTAAAGGCCCTGTTCGTCTCACCAGGGTGGATGCAGAAGCAGGAGTGGAGGGAGGGTGCCGAGCCTCACCCCAGGGCTCTTCCTTGCAAATCCCTTTATGTACAGAATCTCACTTGACACTACTGCATCTTTGTCACAGGTGTGTGTCAGTCACAGTGAGCAAAGGCACCCAGCCAGTGAGCTGCAATCAGGGTCTCGTGACTCGAGGGCAAGCTGCTGTCCTAGAATTGGCTCTGGCTAATGGGTGGAGGACTCTCTCCTTACTGTCAAAGTGATGGCACACTGAACCCCTGCTGGGGGGTGTATTGCTGGTGCAGGGTGGGGTGCAGAGGGCGGGCCTGTATTTTTAGAGGGGACAGTCCCAGATGGTTCTGGTGGACTTGGCTGAGCCCTGTCTGCACAAGGCCTACATGGCTGTTTCCCCTGGTTCTGTGCCATCTGTGATTGTTTATGTTCTGTTAGGGGGTCTTCCTGGGGCTCTGTAGGGCTGGGGTGCTGGGGGCAGGGGATGCGGTGAGATTCTAACATGAGAAAATAGCCTCATAGTGAGCATAATCAGCACTTTCCACAAGGAATTTCACCGTGCGTGCTCACTTGCTTTTTAATCATCCTCTAAATATGCATTTTCACGTTATACCCTAATGGCACCCAGAGAATCATTAGGATCTGTTGGGACCATAATCCATGGTTTCGGAAGTCTCTAAGTATGTAATTTCACTCCATGACGCAGGTTGCTAAAAGTCCACAAATAACCATTTGCATGATAAAGTCACAGCTCCAAAGTCAATTACAGCTAAGGCTGGAGAGAATTTATTTCCTTTTGGAAAATTAAAATGTGCAATCAGGAAGTTGCCACACAAGAGCTTATCCCTGCCTAGGTGGGAGCTGCGAAGAGGATCGGGTCCCGCCCTCTCAAGGTAATGACCCACAGGAAGCTGCTGTGGAATCAAGGGGCAGCCTGGGCTGGTGGCTTGTCAGGTGGCACAGGGATGACCTGATTCCCCCCATGTCTTGAGATCATGCATCTTGACAGGGATTGGGGACCCTGGCCATGACTCTCCAGGATGGCCTCTCTAGCATGGCTCTCTCTCTGCCAGCTGGCCGACTAGAGATACAAGGTGCAGGGATCTGCAAAAGGTCCTGGGGACCAGCTGACTCTACATGGTAGAGGGTGTGGCTGAATGTCCCCCAAAAATGGACCCAAACGGGTCCCCATCTCAATAGCCAAGATTCAGCAGGTGGAACACAAGCTCAGAGGGTACCCAGTGAGGAGCCTGGACTCTGCTCGGCACTGTGACAGTTTCTCCAGCTCCAGGGCAGGTGCACCTTAGGAAGCACCTTATTCGAGCATCCTCCCCGAGCAGACAGGGGAGGCAGGAAAGATGTGACCCAGGGTCACCCAGGTGGCCAGCTGCAGAGTGGGTACAGGCACCCCGGTTCCTCTGCAGATAAGCTGCGGTTCGTCAACCTGGCGGGCCCAGCAGCGTTGGATCCAGACCTTGACCAGGTAGATTTGCATCCCATTCTCATGCAGAGATTTGTGCAGGAAATTGAACGGAAGGCAGAGTTTGGAACAGAACCTGCCAGCTCTTTGAAGAACGAATGGAACTCTTTGAAGAAGAAAAAGAGAGGGTACCCTAGTAAAACATGCACTGGAATCAAACCTCCAACCTACATCCTGCGTGTTCTAGAACTGGGAACAGAAGCACAGAGCCCTAAACTCCTCTCAGCTTAACTGGGGCCTTAGTTGGCATTTGGGATCATGAGTAAAGCGTGGATCATCTCTGGGAAAGTACTAGCATGCTGACGGGTCCCCAAGGCATGTCCTCATGCGCCCTGCAAATCAGATGTGGGAAGCTCTACCCCAGCCATTGAGCCTCATGGCCTTGGGCCAATGGGAGGGGCCCCTTCCAAGATGTCGCTGTCCCCACACTTAGGATAAGCCGTGCCTCGCTTTGAGAAGCCCAGTTTGGGGATCAGGGGGCATGTCTAGCCAGGAGTTTGCAGTTCCGGCCCCACACATCCGCTGAGCGGCCCTGGGAATTCAGCCAGCTCACCTCTGCTCACTCAGCTTCGGCTTCATCTGGTGCCAAATGGAACTAACTGGCCCTTCTTTACCTAGGGATCTAACACAGAAAGGAAGACTCCAGAATTTTTAGGTTTTATGCTTATAAAAGGGGACACCGTTTTCAAATTATAAACTACTGAACAGCTCACGTACCATTATTTATTTAGGAAGCGTGGCAGCGATCAGCCAGGTAACGGTGTCTGAGTGGCATCGATCCTGTTTCCGCTCCCTGTGCAGAGTGACGTCCTCTGCTTGGGATCTGGAGGCAGGAGCCTGGAGTTAGATGCCTCTGCTAGACTGTAGGAGCCTTGACTCATCCGCCACGTGGTGGGTGCTTAATAAATGTCTGCCCACACGTCAAACTTTCCCCGAGCCAGGCTCATATTGCCTTGGTTCAGTCTGTGATCTAAAAAGGGATTTCCCCCACGTCTTCTGTACCCTAACAAAGCACAGATGGGATTTTGATTACTACCATTTATTGAACGCTTGTTCTATGTCAGACACGGCGCTGAACCCTGAACACACAGCATCTTGTTTAATCTTTTCTACAGCTTGCTGAGACAGGTTTGATCTTCAGAAATCAGCACTCAGAAGAGCTGAGACAGGCAGGAGGGGGCGCCCTGCTGGGATGGGGACTGGGTATGGTGGACTCCCAGGATCCTGCTCTTGACCTCAGTGCAGAATGGCCTTCTCTTGGCTGGGCACGTCCTTGGGACCTGGAACTTGGTTTTCTCATCTGAAAACCGGGAAGAACAATGCTTTTCTCTTACCTGCTTAAACAGAAAATAAGGCCACAAAGAAGAAATTGTCCAGTGCAGCACCTGGTAGGTAGTGAGTGACAAGAAGGAAATGCTGGAAAATTCTATTTCATTTATACTTGGTGGGGGGTGGGGGGGTCATACCCCAGAGCAGTAATGGCGAACCTTGTAGAACTTTCAATGATAATAAATAGTCAGCTGCAGTACGCATGCCATCGGTTCACCACCCCTGCCCTGGAGAATTCCTAATTACCTACTCACAAGACATCCAGGCCCTGCAAGGTTTCAGATTCTCTATGACTCTGATTAAACCTCCAGCCCAAACTCGGAGACACGTGTTCAGATTCCCATGCCAAGGTGACGGTAAAATAAACGATGACTAACAAATGGGTGCCTTTTCTGAGCCAGACATCATATGCAGGCCGCGAGAGACCTCCAGGGGAGAAACAGGCCCTGCTTCGTTGGGAAGCGGAGAGACGGAGGCAAGAGAGCGCAGGTGGCTTGCAGCGCAGTACGGGCTTAGCAGGAGAGGCCTGGGAGTTGACGCGAGACGGCCCCTCACAGCCATCACCTGCCCCGGAGCCCACTTCCTCCTAGACTCGGATCCTGCGTGTACAAAGTGGAGACACTGTGCCAGCTCACACCTGCACCACTCTGAATATGTTTAATATGATTTTTAGTATATGTTTGTGATATAATCATTAACTCATTTGGGGAGTTAGTAAAGTATATACCAATATCATATCTTGTGAATTTTAACAGCTCTTGTTTTCTTGCCCATGGACACACCCGTCTGTCCCTTCTGCTGAGTCTTCTGGGAGAGAAAATCACTGCCACTGTCTGAGATGAAGACATCATTTGCAGGCACCACTTCCACATGGTGGGACAACAGCTGGCTAGGAGAGAAGAAACAGAGTCCCCCGCGCTGGACGGGGTCAGGGCACCGAAGATTCAGCCTCCTAGTTCCCAGCTCAGCCAAGAGAGAAGAGGGCTTTGCAGTTCACAAAGACCAAAGTCGAGGCTCGCCCCAGGCATTTAGTTTAGAATATCCTTAGTGCCAGGCACTCGCCAGCTGCTGGGACCCGGGCTGGGGCCTGGAGAAGCCAGGGCGCAGTGGAGGCAGATGCTGTGATTAGTATTAGTTTGAAAGTTCAAGTATCCACTGACTATTCGTGTAAGGGAAGGGCAGAACAGGAAATCATTAACCGCAGCCGAGGAAATCTTTAACCACATTCTTTCATTTAACAAATATTTTTGAGTACCTACTATGTGCAGAGCACTGTGAATACTGAACAAAATAGAGAACGATCGCTGCCCTGGTGGCCGAACACTCCAGAGGCAGGACACAGATTATGCAGAGCCTGTTGTATAGTGTGTGCAAAAGTGATTCGTGCCCTGCAGAGAAATAAAGCAGCAAAGGGGGTCAGGAGGCCTAGGGAAGGGGTAGACAGGAAGTCGCACCAAGACAGGGACAAGATCAAGGGGAACTTCCTAACACCCACCTCTGTGCTGAGGCCTGGAAAATGAACAGCTCACCAAGCTGATGGAGGCGGCAGGAGGTAGTTCTGTGGCATGTGCCAAGGTCCTGAGGTCTGAGCTCAAGGCGATCTGAGGAGCTACCAGGAGGAGAGGCCTAGCCAGAGAGGATACAGGAGGGTGACAGGTGACCGGCAAGCCAGGCTAAGGTGTGAGCCTTGGGGAACGTGGAGGATCTGAAGTGCTAAAGTGACACGACCCTGTTTCAGTGGGGTCCAATGACAACTGGGTATGAAAAATCTCGGAAAAGTTCTGAACAGCTTTTTAAGGAGCATTCCACAGAGCCAGAGGTGAAAGCAAGCATTGTGAGAACCAAAAAGTTTGGAGAAAAAACAAAACAAACAAAATCCACCATGCATTTATTTACACACACACACACATACTCACAGTATTACATATCATAAGTTATGTATTACTGTGAAAATCACCATTGTTATTTGCCAAAAATGAAATGTGTGTGTGTGTGTATCTTATAGGTGTATATATCTGAGATCTACAGCAAATACACTTTTGATTTTTGACGTTTTAGAAGGCTTGACTTTGCCAGTCCCGGCATTTTCAAGGGAACTTGGCCACAGGACCCTTCCCACATACCCCATATAGTAATTAATTTCCGGGCAGCCTCAGATCAGAGACAAGCCGCCAAGTGATCCATCTCCCAGCGATACTGCCTCGTCTCTCTGCAGCCCCCCAGCCCACCCTGCCCAGCCGGAGCCCGTTCTTGGAGCTCCCCGCTGGCTCCTGACCCCGGCCGGCCACCTGGACAACCTGCAGCAGGTGAATCCAAAAAGTCACCGTCACCCTCCCAGAGTTTGCCAAACCCAAAGCAGCAGAGCTCCCAAAGCCGGCTCTCTGGGGCGGCTTAAGTGAGGCTCTTTCTATGCCAGCCTTACCTCCCTAATCTGGCTACACGCAGGGCATGTGGTAAAACACCCTTGCTCTTTGCAGCAGACTCTGCGCGAAGGGGCAGAGGACCCCTGGAGCTGCTGGAGAAGCCGGCCAGGGATGGCAGAGGCACCGTGGCTTGGGTCTCTGCTCCGAAAGGACCTGCAGGCTGGATCCGTGCCCATCTGTTCCTGAAAGCTGCAGCCCCAGGACAAAATGAGCAAACCCCAAGCTCGGGGAGATTTGGTGTCGAGAGTGTCAGCTTGAGCCAGGCCTGGGGGCACAGGCTTGCCATCCCTGCACTCCAGGAGGCCGAGGCAGGAGGGTCGAAACTTTGAGTCTAACTTGGTCAACTTAGTGACTTACAGAGACCCTGTCTCAAAATTTTAAAAAACAAATTTAAAAGGGCTTGGGATGTAGCTTAGTGTGAAGGCCCCGATTTCACCCACAGTACTGAAAAACAAACATTGCCAGCTTGAGGACAGGGTTTTCCAGAGGGACATTGCTCATGCCAGAACCCACAGGACAGATCTGAGGCGCCATGAAATTAACACTGCCGTCCCCACTCCAAGGTGTCCTCAACCAATGCCAGTGAGAGCAGAGTTTCGGGTGTAAACACCCTGCTCCTTCACCCCACAGGGGGCCTTATTTGCCGACTTGTGCCTTTACCGGCTCCTGGGGTCCCCTGTGGGATTGCGCTCCGGGTGCCACCAGGGGGAGGTGGCTTGAAAACCCACACTTCACCCGGCTGTGTCCCCTGCCTGTCTCACCTATTGGCGTTTCTGCGCCAACCTCCCAATAAACTACTACACTCAGGGCCTTGCTTCTGAGGGAGGCCAGACCAGGACCCCACAAGGCCACTTACTGGCCGGCGATCTGGAGACAGAGACACAGCATGAGCTAAGCCTCGTCTGTGTGCCCGTGTGTGTGTCAGCTACAGCCTTGGCCCTTATTGTATTTTTATTTTGGAGAGTCTCACCCAGGGTGGGCTCAAATTTAGAATCCTCCTGTTTTAGCTTCCCAGACTACAGAGATCACGGGCTTGAGTCACCACACCCAGTTGAAACGAGGGACCTGAGGCCGCTCTGCTCGGCTCTGCGGAGGGCCGCAGACATCCGAAATGATGCTCAATAAACCTGAGCCTTGGTTGTTATCTGTCCCAGTCGCCGAAACCCGGGCAGGCCTGGGAGGGTCAGCAGGTCAACTGCACAGGGACCAGCATGTCCTCAAACAGACCGGAAGGAGAAGGCTGAGTGAGGGGAAAGCGGTCGCACTCAGCCATCCGGAGGCATCAGGGGTGCTGGGCCCACACGGCACAGCGGCAGGGCATGTGGGGCGCCTGATTGAATTCGCAGGGATCTGCAAGATCCCACCTCTTCTGCTAATTGGCAAATCTGCTGCCCAAAGGGTTCTGCCCCGGCACCCGCCCACCCTCTAGTGCTGTGGTGCCAGTCTGTCCTCCCCGGCCTCTCTCCGCTGCCCACTGCTGCCATCTCGCACACCCCTCCCTGGGCACCGCAGTTCCCACTCAAGGCCCCGGCCCTGGAGGGTCATGGGTGGCCGGAGCAGCTGGGGACCAGTCAGCCCATTCCGAGGCTGGCTGGCCCTGTCACCGTGGGAAAACACCTCTGTCCGCCTCTCTGGGCTCATTGCAAATAAGGGCAGGAAAGACCCTCTTACTAGGAAAGCCGCATCCATCTGTCCTTGGAGGTCTCATGGTCCTGCGGGGATGGACGGCCATCTAGCCACGCAGATGACAGCAGTGTTGGGCTCTCTGTCCCCAGCAGCAGGATTCCTCCCCACCCCCACAAAGACTCCTACGTGCCCCAAATCCTGGCCTAAATCCACTCAGTGGAATTGATATGTGGTCCCCAAAAGATCTCGGTGCAGGTAGGAGGCCCATGACCAGGGAGAGGACGGGATGAGCCCTGCCTGTGACAAGGGAGAAGGTGCTGTCCCAGCCCAGGGCGTGGAAGGCACAGAGATCCCGGACGGTACCCTGCTGAAAGATGCTCCTGTCCGCAGCTCCGAACTCGGGTTCGCCACACAAGATCACGGGGCTCCGTTTGAGAGGACTCTGGGTGGGGCTGGTTCTCCGACTCACACCCTGGAGCAGCGCAGGGAGGGGCTCCCCAGCGCCCCCTGTGGCTGTCCACGTCCCTGCACGTGTCTGGCACCTTCATCGCAAGCTGCAGCGCCGCTAGACTTACTCCGTAATAATCCAGGCACAGCCTTATCGCCGCTAATGAGCAGCCCCCAGCGCTGGACCCACCAGCAGCACACAGCAAGGACGGCACAGCGCGCAGACAGCCGAGCTGGGAAGATTTAGGGGATTAGCGCACTTTGGGATCATCTCTGCTCAATTAGTGCTGACGACTTGGTGACAACAGAAATCGAATCATTCGGCAAGGCTCGCAGGGGCTGAGAGTAACACAGGCGATCAGGCTCCTCATTTTGCAGTGGACCCTTTCGAAGGAGAAGCAGGCGGTGAAGAATTAAAAGCCCTGCCCTCTGCCTGGGGATCAGTAAACTGGCTGCTAATCCCAGTCCTGTCCCTAGTTTGCTGTGTGACCATGTGCAAGTGCCTAGTTCTCTCTGGGCCTCAGCTTTGTCATCTGTCAAATACTAGGATTGGACTAGATGGCAACTGGGAATACTCACACGTGCTGTGAACCTGGACTGGCGCTAAGCATTTTTCATGCATGATTTCATCTATGCTGATTTTAGCTTGTCCTCTTCTCTCTCTCCAGACCCAACACAATAACCAATAAATAGTTGCTTCATGAACTCTCTCAACACCCCTGTGAAGTATTACTGTTATTCCACTTTCCAGAAGGGGAAAGTGATGCACAGCAAGTCAAATAGGTTGCCAAGCTCACGGAGCTTAGCAAAGGGCACAGGAGGGTCATGGCTCCTCTCCTTCAACCCACGCACACACTGAGTATCTACTGTATTCCAGGCACAGAACATGGCTTCTGATTCGGGAGGTTGCCTATTATGCCTCAGCACCATGAGGCCAAAGGGCTCAGGGCAAGGGGAGGGCAGTGCGGGCACCAGGGACGGAAGTGGAGAGCAGGGCAGCAGAGAGAGCCCAGGTTCTTTGGGGCGCCTCCCTGAGCACAGGACAGACGGGGGACCAAGGGGAGCTTGGAGCGCTAACCAGGGGGCATGACCACTTCTGCAGGGCGGAGAGGGGAGGGTGCTTGCGAGCTGGACCAGACACTGAACTTGGCAGCACTGCTGATGACCAGTTTTGTCCACGGCTGTATTTGCAGGACTCAGAACAGTCTCTGACACATAGTAGGTGCTCTTGCTCCGAATGAATGAATGAATGAATGAATGGCAAGCAGTGGGGCCAAGACTCAAACACTAGCAGGGGCCCCAGCCCTGCACTCTGCTTCTTTGCTGTAAGACTTCCAGGCTCCTTCCATAAGGGGGCAGAACACAGCCTGACCCCTGGACTCTGACCTTGGCTGTGTGACTTTCTTTGGCCCACAGAACAAAAAAGAAGCCATGTCCCAACTCCCAGCCAAGGCTTCAAGAGGCCTCTTGGGATCACAGTGCGAGGAGGAGGACAAGGAGAGTCCTGGCCTGGCCCCGCAGGCCCAGGACCAGGAGGAGACACAGAGCAGATTTTGCTGTCCACCTGCCCAAGCAGAATCTCTGGTGTGGCTGCTTCCAGCCACGGGGTGTGAGAGTGGCTCATTGAAGGTCTGTTTTGCTTTCACAGGAGGAAAGGTGATGAACCCAGCGTGCCCTAGTCATACACAGGGGAAGCAGGTAAGTCCGGGTCCTGCAAGTCCAGGCTTCCCAGAGGAACCATCCAAACCGGGGCCTGAATGACAGATGAGAGTCATCATTCATCCAACAAACAGTGTACGCACAGACCATATGCCAAGCACTGTTCTAGGCACCTAAATTGTTCAGGGAAGAAGAGCAGACAGAGGAGGGGTGCTGGGAGGGGGGTCACAGGGGACTAGGAGGACACCCTGGTCTCCAGCCGGGCAGCTGAAAGGCAGACTGTGTGAGAACAGGAGGAGGTCGGAAGGAGAAGAGGAGACAGCCCTGAGTTCCCATTGCTATTGCAGGGGAAGCCCGTCCCTGGAGAACTAGGTCTCTGCTACAGGGGCTGGCCTTCTGTCCTCTCTCCTCCGCTCGCCCCATCTGGAAGTCCCTCTAATGGTCTCTGCTGTCATGCATTCCACAGGAGAGGGGCTCCGGGGGTCAAGAGCTTGCTTTGTGCAGGTGCTTGGCCGTGAATGTGGCTCAGTGGCCAGAGATGGGCACTGAGTCTGTCAGACACACAGAGCTGCCATCCCCAGAGACAGATGTCTCTGGAGTCAGGGAGGACCTTGCAGCTGGAGGGAAGGGGGAGGGCGATGGTGCACGGGGAACACAGGTGGGTGGAGAAAAGAGTCACGGTTCTTCCATCTAATCCACCAGCAGGTGAGGAGATCTTGGTGGCCTGAGGGACAGGGGGAGATGTTTATAATGGCCACAAGGATGTCCTTCCCAGAGGGCACCAGGGCCCCCCTCAGGGCCCAAGGCATCTGGAAGCTGAGGCCAAAGAGAGGGGGCTTCTTTGAGAATTTGAAATGAAACAGGCACAGTGTTTTAATACTAACAGCCTGTTATTAAAATCAAGTGCTATTTTGCAAAACGCATTTGCCAGGGAATCGCTAATTACAGGCGAAGTGAGTTTCTGTGTGTTGGTGCCGATTAATACTGAAAGGTTTAAGCAGTCATATTTTATACATATAATTATCATTCAAGATTCACAAAACAGCAACAAGATGCTCTGGGACCCTGTCCTGGGAGACAGGGGGCAGTGGGCAGAGGTCGAGGGGTTGAGACATGAGCACCCCTAGTCACACATGGGCAAACTCATCCCCACCCAGCTACTCTTAGCAACCTCTGCCCTCCCAGAACAGCACAGAGGGAGGCTGAGAAAGGTGCCGAACAGAGCCCCAAACTCTACAAGACGGTTCCGGTTGTGAGGCAAAGGTGTGTTCTACTTACTCTCCACGGCCTTGGCTTTCCGTCTGTGAAACGGGTGGCTGCAGAGTGCTCGGGATTAAAGCCAGGCCACAAGACCGGAAGGAAGAAGGGAGGGAGTCTTTATGGGGTGTTGCTCAGCTCATGGAGGCTTGGGAACATCAAGAGCATCCAAAGGGAATCAGGGTGCTCAAGAAGGGCTAAAGGTCCAGCCAATTCTGCGAAGGGAAGGCCCCGGACCCGGACTGTCCCCCACTCTGCCAGGCCAGGCTTGGCTGAGGCTCAGGGGAAGCACAGAGCAGTGTTAGGGTGCTGAGCCCCATGGGAGCAGGGAGGTAAAGCGGGGCGGTCCCTGCCTCTGTTCCAGCATGGGAGGGTGCCAGCCCTCCCACATCCCCCTCTCCAGCCTGGGGGGACAGGTGCCCCCCTCCACTGCTGGCAGGGGCTGAAACAGCAAGCTGGGCCGGGAGGGGACTGTGGGCAGGTCGTCCTCTCTCGCATCAGGACTCCTGGGCCCCAGCCTGCCTCTCTAGTGGGGTCTGTGTGGGGCAACCCTGCTCCACGAGCTGAGATGTGAACCGTCTGCCGTAGCACTGCCCAGCAGCAGCAAGAGTACATGGGAACCTGTGGGGCTTCACGCAGCAGGGGAGACCAGGGACAGGGCCTGCCCAGTTTGCAGCCGCTTTCCTGCGTGACGGGCTAGGCCCCGCGGTGAGCATCGGGTGTATGGATGTGGGTGCAGTGATTTGGTCGGGTGTGTGTGGCCGGCCAGTGGGCTGCTGAGCACGGAAAAGTGCGGTGTGCCGTGCTGAGTCTCACCGGTGTAGGTTTCACTTTCCTTATGGTGGCCCTTGTTGTTTCACAGCCTCAGGGACCCTTTGAGTCCAGATGAACAAGACCATTTGTCACTGAGCCCAGTGTGCTAAGACCTATGACGGTCCTGATCCACAGTAGGTGCTCAATAAATGCTCCACATCCTCTGAATGCCCCTGGAGGGCCCCTACTGCCTCGACAGCTGCTCCATCTCTCCATCTATCTCTCATGGAAATAGTGACAAGGGTTCTAGGCATCCACCCATGCGCCAACCACTGAGTCACAAAGCTAATCTCTTTTGGCTTTATAAGATGTACTCTAAGACTCTGAAGTATCCCCAAGAGCTTTACCATCAACTGCCCTCAGAGGTGAGCACACAGACTTTATTTGGCCAGAAGCATCATCACTCTTAGCGGGGACACTAGGGCAGAGGGGTTGGTCTCCCCAGAGGACTGGTCCCTGTGAGCCCATTTTCCTCAGCACGTAGGGCGGAAAACTTAAAAAAATATAGTAAAACCGCATCCGAACCAAGACACCCTAACCTGCCCCAAACCTGTGCAGATCTTAAAACACAAACAAATCGCATCAGGCTCAACACAGCTACCCCTCTGCCGCTAGCAGGTGTCCCAGGACCAGGACACATCAGATGGGCACCTGCTGTGGCCCGGGAACTGTGCTGGTGACGGGGATGTTATGGTTTGTGTCTAGATGTCTCCCCAAAGCCTCATGTGGTAAGAGATAGCTGGATCTAAGGTGTGTGGTTACTAAATTAATCCATTGATGGGGTTTGGCATGGTTCTGCTGGGATCAAGGATGTGAAACTAAAATTAAGGGTATTAGGATTAAGGGTGGGAGTGCTACCCGCCCTAAGGACAGGTAGCCTAGATACAATATAAAATACAGGAAGAAGCTAATTAGCTGCTTG
>PVJO010005594.1:0-97382 GCA_004026905.1 Hystrix cristata | reverse complement strand
TACGATGAAGAAGGCAGTAATATTGTCATTTTAAATACAATTCCATTAGTCAGTTTTGTGTCGCCACAATGAAATACCTAAGACAGGCCATTTTTGATTCATTGAGTGGTTGATTTAGCTCACAGTTTTGGAAGTTCAGAGCCCACTATTAGGCAGGGGCCCCACCGGCTTGACCCCGGGTGAGGGCGGGGATGGTGGGATACCCAGTGGGAGTGTTTGTGAACAAAGGGTCACAATTCAAAGCAAAGCAGAGAGAGATGGAGAGATGGTGTTCCACGGTCTCTTTTGAGGTCACCCAGCTGTTGACCTAAGATGGCCTTCCCTAGGCCTATGTCTTGGAGGTCTGAAGGACTACTCTCAGGGCCAAGACTCCAACACATGGATACTTGGGGGACATAATTAAACAATCAAACCACACTCCTGAACCATAACAATAATGAACTGAAATTTAGAAACAGGAGACAGGGTGAGAAATTAGCATTTTTTGGTCTATTACAAAGAACCAGATACTTTATGTTCACTAAATATACCAATAAAATGCCCAAACCTATTGGCCATATTGGCAAGAATTTCATGCTTATTAACTCATGAAATCCTCAAGAGCCAATTGGATAAATATTTCCTTTTATATAGGAGGACACAAAATCAGGAAGGTAAATCTAAATTCAAATCCAGGTCTAGCTCCAAAAGTCGAAGTATTTCCATTATACAAACTTACTACTTCCTGCCACTTTTAGCTACATTTTTGTCATGAGTTTATTACTTTATTGATTCACTGATTAATTTCATCAATTAATCAACTAATTAATTTCATCAATTAATTGATTCATTAGTGCTAATTCATTCATTCATTCATTAACTAATTAATTAATTTCAAAAGACTTAAGAGGTGATAGGCCCACTTCTTGACCTCTTCCCACTCACATTCCAGGTGGGGAAATATTCATGCACCGAAACAAACAATACTTATTTTGAATAAGGCCCTTGTTATTACAAATGCAAGGAGAATGCTTAGCATTAGTAGTACTCAATAAGTATCGAGTTAATTAAAGACAGAGCCTTTGAGGACACCGTAGTCCATCGGTTCATGCTCAGAACAACGTGAATTTGGGAGAAGAAGATATAGACACTTGGTTGTTGTGGCTGCAGCTTCGAACCCAAACTGCCTTTGAGTCAGCGGAGTGTGAGGCACTTGGACACAGGTCTGTTGTCTCCCTGTCTTACATGTACAGACATTATCTTTCTCTCAGCACCCTGGGAGGAGAGTCTGCTCTGAAAACCAAGGACGTGCAGCACCCACACAGGAAGCAGGGCCTGAACTTGGATCCACTGAGTAGCAGATGAGCTCATTTCTTGGCCAAGCTTGCTGCCAGGTTGCTTTTTTCTGCTAAAATTTTGGTCATGCTTTCAGAGTGACTAAGGGCAACCTGAGAAACAGAGAAAAAGACAAGAACCTCTTAAATACATCTGCGTCAAATCATCCCTGGGTTTGTTAATCAACACAAGCCGTCCCTGAACCAGATGAGCCAGATGCTTGGAAGAGGTTACTAAGTACTTTCTGTTTCCCTCCGACTCGCATCTCCCTCTAGGGAACTTCTGATCACATAGCTAAAGTTAATCTTCACTGGAGCTGAGGGCAATGGAGGCTTTGTGATGGGGATTTCTTAATGGAAGACATGAATTTTAATGTCTGGATAGGTTTCTGGATGGAAAAAGTATGAGGAGGAGAAGAGAACATTGAAATAAAATGTCTTTGGAATGGAAAATGAGCTGGGCCATGCTTGGGATTGTCACCAATTGAGTACTTCTGGGGGGATGCGAGATTCTTCTGTGGGAAGACAATGTCTGCGTCCCTGTTTGGCAGCTGGGCTGCTGAGGGTTGTCAGGAGAATCTCTGATTCTGAAGGAAGGAAAATGGAGGAGACTGGCACTTCTCTTTTGAACATGGGACCATTTATGAACTCGCGTTCCAATGGGATTGTGTTTGAAGTCAGAAGAGTGGTCAAATGTTATTAAGTGTAGGGATTTTAGTCACAGCTGGGCTCACATCCCTACATTGGCATCATTTGGAAAATCTATAGAAGAGAAAAAGGTTAAAATCAAGACAAGTAAACTCTTCAAATGCTTACATCCCAAACCGATTTTATCCTTAACCTAGTTACCTCAGAATGTTGTACACTGATTCCTATAGAGCTACCACTTAAAAAATTTTTGTAATTCTCATCTTTTTCCAAAATGCTTTTACAGTCAATCTGTGCCCTTCAGTAAAGGAATTCTTGTTGTTTTTCATTATTCTTTGTTTAAAAATATGTTTGTAATTTAAGAAGTATGGTAAAAAAAAATTAGGGGAATAAAGAAAATGTAGTCAGGATCTTTCAATGGGAAAAAAAAATGTACTCTCTGGCTGCAGATGTGGTTCTGTCACAGAGTGCTTGCTTAGCAAGTGAGTTCAATTCCCAAAGCACTATTTCAAATGATTAAACATCACATATTTTGTAGAAAATTTAGAAAACAACAATGAAAATGAATATAAGAATCTTTACTCCAAGAACTAAAAAAAATACTATGAGTAACATCTTCCAAGTTTTTTAAAGTACATGGGTGACAGGTTTGAGAATTATTCTCACTGCTTTGGTGAAAGAAAATTTCCTTTATCTTAGTCCCCTTCCTTGTCTCTGAGACACAGTACCTGACACACAGAACTTGAAAGAGGACAGGTTTATTTTGGCTCACAGTTCATAGAAGTTTCAATCCAGAGTCTGAAGGCTCCAAGGCAGGATAGCATGACAGAAGGCGTAGCAGAGCAATAGCTGCTCATGTAATGGTATACAGGAAGCAGAGTCAAGGGAGGTACCAGGGAGGAAAATAGACCCACTCCGCCACCCCAGTGACTTGCCTCTTCTGACCCGACCCCACCTCCTAACAGCAAGTCAGCTATAAGCCTCCATGACCAAATTACCTTCCCAAAGCCCCACCTTTGAGCACATGAAGCTTTGTAGAACGTCTAGATACAAACCATAATACTCTTCTTATTTTACATCTTCCATTTCTATTCTTTCCTACTGATACCTCAACACATGTACTTCTGGAAAAATCAAAACAGTGAAAAAGCTACTCAAGCCTTTGAATTCAAGTTTAAGTTTGTCTGTGTGTGAATTTTTTATCTGTGTGTCTTAGAGTGTTTATGTATGTAGACTGGATCTGAAGGATAGAGACTGGGTCTTAGGGGTCATAAAAAAATAATCAACTAAGGCCTTCATTTGGATGATTAGGCTTATTGTGGAATTAAAGCAGAACTACCCTGCAAGGGGGAGAGAGAGAGAAATTGGAGCATAAATGCAGTGAGTAGCTTGGCCCTAGAAGGAAGCTGAAGTGACCAGCAGAGGTTGAAGAAGAGAGAATAGTGGTGTCCCGCTACCCAGCACCCCAGCGGTGGAAACACCTCTCCTGGCGCATCTCTGAGGCAGGACTCCAACCGTCACTGATGCGATGATAGTGGCAGAAGCCTCTGGAAGCCAGAACTGTGACAAGTCCAGTGCCGGGAGGGGTCCATCTCTACATCTCTTCTCACTTTCCTTCCAGAACTGTAACTTTTCTTATCACCACGTATGTCGAGGAGTCAACGGCAGCAGAGACAGAAATCACAGCCAAATGCTGGGCAGCTTTTCTTTTTCATGGTACCACACAAGCACTGGGATGCTAGGCAGATATAAATAAAGGTGTGTGTGTGTGTGTGTGTGTGTGTGTGTGTGTGTGTGTGTAGGGGGAAGGAATGCAGAGAGGGAGCACCAGCCCCTCCTGGCTCTATGATTCCTTGTGGTCACAAAGGGCTGGATTGTAAGACAGAGTTTATCCGAATTAGCAAGATGAAGAAATGTGATAGTTCTTGCACCTGATTTGAAAGAGAAAATTCTTGCTGGCTCTAGATGTGCTTTTTAAAACACAATGAGAGTAGAATCACACTGTATAATGTATCATGATCATTCCATGGTGCTAAATATTCTCTTGCAACATAATTTAAAATAGATGCCTGGTAACTTATGTGTAGTCAAAATATGATTTTTCTACTACCTCATAGCTGGATATTTAAGTACTTTCTACTGATCTCTATTAGGAACATTTGTGAGATAAACACCATTACTATATATGTCGACTCACATCTTTTATTATTACATTAAGAAAATTAAAAATTCCCATCTAAGAAGCTTTATAAAATTCTGAAGTTTTGTACTCTTGATACAGATGGATAAATTGTTCCACAGAAAGCATCAATTTACTGAAGCAGGAGATTAGGGTGTGGCAAACTGGATGGACAAATAGGTGTGACCCATCAATCATGGAGATCCAGGACAGCCACCTGAGCTATGTACCTGGGACCAATCAGAGAATGCTAACTTCCATTCTTCTCATAAGAAATCAAACAGGTTTTTGATAGGATGGCCTAGATCTGATGTCAGCCTGAGAACTAAGGACACAAAAGATGGCAACCATTTTCCTCAAAGCCCTTCGTGTTCTCTTTTTCGTAGTGGTCGATTCTTACCCTGCAGAGCATACTTCTTTTCTTCTTACCCTGCAGAGCATACTGCTTTTAATTGCCCTGCACTTGCTCTGCAGAGCAAGTTTTTTTCCGCTACCTTTAATAAATGTAAAATCTTGCTGCATTTTGTGCTTATTTTGTCCAATTCTTTGTTCAGAACTAAAGAACCTACAAAGAATCCCTAGAAGGAGTCACCAGCACTCCAGAATCCAGCAACATTACCTATTCCCAGGAAAATAGGAAGCTATTCATTTCCTGACACTCTTTAACTTTGGAAAGTAACATTTTAAAGAAATATTGGTAGTTGAATTGGTGAGGAATGGTATTGCCATCTTTTAATACATCCTTTATCTAGATCTTGGAAGCAGCCCATATGTCCATCAACACATGAATGGAGAAAGATAATGTAGTATTTATACACAATGGAATACTACTCTGTCATAAAGAAGGATAAACTTGAGTTGTCTGTAGGAAAATGGATGCACCCAGAGACCATAATATTCAATAGAATAAATCAGACACACACAAATATCCCATGGTTTCTCTCAAAGTATAAATAAATTAAAGAGCAAAACAAAAGATAGATACTAGGAAACAGGGAGACAGATCTTTTGTAAATGATAAAGGGACCGAGAGATAGAAGGGGACATAAAAATAAGATAAGTTACATAAAGTACCAACTTCCCATGATGAATATAAAAATTATGCACTGAAAACATGTAGTAATAAAAATAAAAAAAAATCACTCCCCTTAGTTTCAGATTTCTGAGCAAGTTTTGGCCCCGATTCTCCTCAACAGATCTGTGTTTGCCCTGCTGAAGGCAGGCCACAGAGGGTGCTAATTTCCAGTGGGATGGCTCCACCAGAGTGCAAAGGGGAAGACGGGATCACTGGCAAATGTCCCTGGCTCAGCAGCAAGAGTTCTGGACAGGAAGTGTACATTGTAGAGAGTGGGGAGTGTGAAGGGACAAGACTGCTCTCTATTTTTGTGGTGACTACTCATCAGCTATATGCACTTGGATGGGCAACTTGACCCCTGTAGGTCTCATGTCCCCATCAGTTAAATTAGAGAAGATAATAATGCCTACCTCACTGGCTTGTTGGAGGACTACATTGGATAGCTCCTCTAAAGCACTGGAAACATTGTTGGACACACGGCAAGACCTCAGGAAGTGTCAGCTGTTATTATGAACGTCCAAGTCTTTATTTATTCTGGACTTCTACGTTGGACTATACCCATGTCTTGTTTCCTTCATGAAAATTTAGTTTCCCAAAAAGACACAACACAAAAAACTTGAAAGTTATAAATACAGAAAAAGGAAGAAGAAAATCTAACACTAAATTGTTTCTATGTTCATTCTAGTCTTTATTTTATTTTATATTTTATTTTTTAAAACAGAGTCTCACTATGTATTTCAGGCTGACCTTGAACTCACTATGTAGGACAGGCTGGCCTCCAACTCAAGGCAATCCTCTGGCTTCAGCCTCCCAAGTACTGGGGTTTCAGGTGTGTGCCACCCAACCCCACTTCTGGTCTTTAATTGCAGGTGTTGCATAGCTATAATTACCATGTGTATGGAATTTTATAACCCTTCATTTGTATATTTGTGTTAATTCTTACATTAGTATTTTGCTTTTGTACTGAACATTTTTTGGTGTGTGTATATTCTCTTGAACAAATGCTGTGAAATTCATATGATGTTTCCTTTATTACTGGACATCTGAGGATATTCCTAATTTTTAGCTCTCATTGGTGCCATGATTGTGGACCTTGTCTTTCTCGTGGCATTTTCCATATTTTGACTTACTTTACAGATGTTACAGCCAGAAATGCATTACTGAATTGTACTTACCAACTGACAATACCACCAGCAAACTGAAAACACACTTTATTACACCAGAGGTAGCAAAGCTCACTACCTTTTGGTAGCATTTCTTATGCAAACTTGCAAAAGTAACCTCAGCCCTTTGATTTGGATTTCTTTCATTACTTGTGATGCATAGTCTTCGTTTGTACTTATTTAATCTAGTTGTTCTTCCTCCGATGGTTTTTCAGGAACATTTTGATAGCTTCTTGAATTGAATTGTCTTAAAATGTGTTCTGTATCTACCTCTGAACACCATTACATTGTCATTAATGGTTATTTAGTGTCTACCTTGTGCACAGAGCTGTCCAGGCACTGGATATGGAAAGAGTAATGGGAGTGAGCTGGTTGGGATGGTGATGTGCAGAAGATGATAGAGAGACAGGACTTGGTCAGTATGGCAGGTTAAGCTCAAAAGAAGAATATAATGAAACTGAGTATCTTCCTTATATATATTTGTTGACACTTGATTTATTCTTCCAATTATTAATTATCTATTTAAGTCATTTGTCTATTTTCATTTTTTTCTTGAAGACTTACATGTTATTTTTACATGTTACAATTATGATTTGAAATGTTTTCTCCTATGTATGTGTGAGAGAGATATAATATCTAAATATCTCCATACAGATTGTACATATATTTGTGAGGGCTGCCATAATGAAATACCACAGATTGAGTGTCTTAAACAGCAAACATTTATTGTCTCACATTTCTAAGGCTAGAAGTTTGAAAGTAAGGCATTAGCAGGTCTGGTTTCCCCTGAGGTCTCTCTCTTGTCTGTGAATTGTCACCTTCTCGCTGTGTCTTTACATGGTTGATGTCTTTGTGTCTAACTTCTTTTTCCTCTAAGCACACTAGCCACTCAGATGGAATTAGGATCTGCCCTAATTTAAACTTACCTACGAAAGGCCTTATCTTCATATACAGTCACATTTGGAGGAATGGAGTCAGGATTTTAGCATCTGGATATTGTGGAGGACACAACTGAGTCCAATACAGAGCTATACACACATGCATGCATACATAAAGAAATATGTCCATGTAGTAATTATTCACAGTTTTATTTAATTAAGTCAGGCATCACAGTTGAGTGTCATACAAACAGAGGCTGAAGTAGAGATTTCAATACAAGTGGGGGGAACCATATATAAAGTGAAGAAATTGTGCCAGCAAAGGGAAAGATGCTAAGATGTGGTTAGGTCTAGACTCAGCTTCCAGAGATTAGAGGAGGAACATACAAAAATTTAGAGCCCAGGAGGTTACCCTGTCAAAGTGTAATCCTCCAGTGAACCTTGGGTACCACAACCCTCATGCTCTCGACAGCAGAGAGACCCCAGGACCAGGCACAGGGACCACCTAGAACAGCAGTTTGCTTCATGTTTCTGAGAAAAAGGATCTCCAGTATTTGCTCATATTTTCTTCTAATACTTTTATGGTTGTTTGAAGTCCACTTGAAATTTGGTTTTCTATATGGTGTGAGGTAGAGATTTAATATGATCTTTTTCTAACAGCTAACGAGTTTTCTCAACATCTGTGACTGAAAAAGAACACTGATGCATGATGGGGCCAGAGCAAACAGGAAATTGCTGTTTGGTGCTTAGCTGAGTGTAGAAGTTAAGAACACAGATTTTTGCCAAAATCTCTTATTCCCAGCTTCTGGACTAGTTCTCCTTGGTAAAAGAGCAAGTGTTCAATCAAACTTTACTTTTAGAGTGAGCAGGTGTTACAGACATCTAAAACTTGGTGTTAGGGAAGGGAGCTGATACCCAGCATTGACATTCAGCTCTGTCAATGGAGTCCTGCAATCATGTTTGAGGAAGTTTGCCTTAGGGACAGTGTCTCTCCCTGACTTACTGGAATTGAGACTCTCCTTCTCACTGACCCTTGTTCTCATACCACACTTACTGGAAATTTGGAAATTCGTGACTTGCACATTTCCAAGTGGACATCCACATTCTCTTCTGCCTGGAGAAGTTCTTGCCCCAGTGGCTGCATTTTCTTCCTTAAGGAAATCACTGCTGCCTTGGCCCACAGCACCTTTTCCTCCCTTGTGAAGGCTGAAAACACATTCATTTCTCTGTAATGTTGAACTCCTCTGGCAAATGACCTTCCTTCCTATCTTGGCAAAATGCTGCTGAGTCCTTACTTAACTTCTCATTCCTTTTGTATTGGAAAAAGAGTTGTTCTATTACTTAGTTTAACTTCTTGTAAAATCTTCATTTCATTCTCTAGTTCACTTTCTTACCATTTTAATGCACTCCCCTCAACTCCTGGTAAACTTCACTTTCCTCCTATGTGCAGCCCCCAATGTGTATATTTTTGTAACTCCTATGGCTTTTACTTATCTCTGTTTAGTTCCTGTTAAATTAGCTCAGCCTGACTGGGGGCATTGACACACATGATTGCTTTAGCAGTACGGTGACCTTCCAGGAAAGGTCTCCTAGTATTGCTGATGAACTATCTGAAAAAATGCTGACTTTAGTGTGTGACTCATGTCAGGGCTGGGAGTGGGACAAATCCCTAACATCAGACCTGTAATTTGCTTGCTCAGTTGAGTTGCTCTGAAGGAAGTAAGGTCTCCTGGCCATAGAAGAGAAGGAAGTAGCATGACTTTCCATGGTCAATTATAGCCTGCAACCATTAACTGGGATGATGGACAGAGAGGATGGTGACTTTCCAAGTAGAGGCAATATATCTCTATATATCTATATAGACAATATATCTATATATGCCTATCTATGTAGGCAATATATCTCTATATATATCTGTAGATATACATCTAAAATATGTATATTTATAGATGTATAGATTTATTTATATTATATATGATATATAAAGAATTTACAAGGTTGGCTGACAGTGGCCGCCTGTGGAGTCACGGGTGGAAGAAGGCAAAAGGGCTGTCTACACACTGGAGAGCCAGAGGAGCCAGTCAAAAGCCAAACACCTGGAGCTCACTGCCGGGTCCTATGTGAGTCCATATCGGGAAGCTGAAGAAAGCTGGGGAGACAGGCGTTCAAAGGCAATGGCTATGACTGTAGCTTCCCTGAAGAAGCAATAGGGCAGGCTTCCTTCTTCCTTCCCTTTTTATTCCGTCAAGGCTACAAGCCTATTGGTTGATGCCACCTACATTCAGGGTGAGTCTTCCCTCTTCAGTAAATCCATCATGCAGACACACCCAGAACTGTGCTAAACCAATCTGTTCTGTGTTTCCTACTCAAGTTGACAATGCAATTAACTATTACACCTTCCTTATCATCAACTGAGGCACTGTGCTTCTCCCCTCTCCCCTCAGGTGCTCTGGCCATGGTATCTGCTGACTCTTTTCCTAGATGTCCCTTGCCTCCCTTTCCCATGCATTCAATAGCTTTTCTGGACTCCTGTTATTTCTTCAAAGCTTCCGCCTCTATGAGTCTACTCTTGAGGAGCCCTGGTGAATGGCAGGCTGGGTGATCTGGTTCACTACTCACCTGAGGTGTTACGGCATGGCAGACTTAACTCAGTGGTGAGTTACCGGTATGGGAATTTCCAGCATCAGGGAGCTGTGTGGAGAAGATTTTTAGAGAGGGCAGGCAGTGGAGAATATGCAAATGGCTGCCTCCTTTCAAAGTATAATTTTCAAATTAAATCAGAAAAAAAGACCTTCATAGAAAATGTAATGAATTCATGTCAAAATGTATTCAGTTCATTAATGAGGGGCCCAGAAATATGGCAAAGATAATCCAAGGAAAAATAGGAGAACTAAGTATTTAGAGGCACTATAAAAGAATATTAGACTAAGACTAGTAACTTAGAAAGGAACTGCTAGATAAAACACTGTGTGCTCTCCTGTGGGGCAGCATAACCGGACCCTCAGGGGTTATCTTTATGCTGGACAGAAATCATTTGCATGTACACAGCGTATATCTAGGTTAACCGGAACAGTGTCTAAGTTCTAATCACTAGCAAGGAAAAGGTGAAATAGAAGCATATTCCCCTAAGTGACTAAAAATAACATTTGAGTGGCCCTGAGGAATGATGTAGCAGGCTACTGAAAAAAGCATGAGGTCCGCTTTCTTTTACCCAAGTTTTGGGGAATATATATGTATTCCAACTTTGGAGTCCTGATAATGACCACTATCTCTTCAACTAAGAGAGATTTCCTGTGACACGGCCGAGAGGCTGTTTACTCCGCGGGTTAAAAACCCTGCAGCACCCCCGGACTCCTTGGGGTTCGTGCAGGCGGATTCTCCTCTGGTCAGGTCTCCCTGTGATGAGGGGGGACCGTCCAAGTCGGAATCTGACAGCCCGTTCGGGGGCGCAGGCCGTCGGCAAAGGGCGCCAGAGGCACAAGCAGGGGCCACCTCGCGGCAGGTGCAGCCCGAGCCACCGAGGCCAACCCTGTAGATTCCCTCTCTGAAGGCTGCGTCTCTTCTGGGGAAGCTCGCAGACGGTTTTCACCTGTGTACCCCGTAATTTCTCTGCCAGGGATGTTATTTGCACTTCTTTGCCACACTTTCCCTTCCTTCGTCGCATTCTTCCACCCCGTAGGAGCTGTGAGGGGCCGTCAAGAAGAGGCATCTGTCTGGAAACCCAGGAGGGTCCCGGGGAGGGACCCTGAGAGCCGGCCGCTTGCCCTGCGAGGTCTTGCGGGGACTGCTGCCTGCACCCGGGAGGTGGGACGCCGGGCGGCACCCCAGGGACCCCCGAGGGCTGCGGACCTTCAGCACCCCCAAAGTGGGGACTCCTTTCGCCAACATTTTGTAACTGTGTTCTTTTCTGCAGTACTTTCTTAGACTGCGCCAGTCCGTGGTAATTTCCCTCTCGTGATCAGCCCCTGTCTTTTCCCTCCCCCTCCCCTCCCCTCCCCTTCCCTCCTTTCCTCTCCTTTTTCCCGCTCTTCATCCCTTCCTTCTTCCTTTCTACTTCTTTCTTTCACACTGGAGGTTGAACCCACGGAAGGTTGACCACCTTTCCCAGCCCCTTTCATCATCATCATTATTATTATTACTTTTTAAAATTTTTGAGACAAGGTGTCACCAAACTGCTCAGGCTGGCTTTGAATTTGTCAGCCTCCTGCCTCAGCCTGCTGAGTAGCTGAGATTACAGGCATGTGCCACTGTGACCGGCTCATCAGCTGTTTTTAAGGCCAAATCGCCAACCTGCTTGTGAAAATGTGCAGTCAGGAGAGGGTAAGTGTTCTGGCCCTGAAATCTTGGCCTGTCTTCCCAGGTTGCAAAGTCAGGGGTCCATCAAGCCCTCCCCAGAGAGCAGTGCCCTGGAGCAGCTTGGTAGATGGGAGTGAGTCCACAGGGCAAGCCTGGAGCCTTGGTACAGAGGTGACTGCTGCGCCTTAAAATGGTTTCCAAAAAGCAGTCCTAGCTGCCCTGAGCCCCCCTCTGACCCTCTCCCTCCAGCACCAACGGCTCACTGGCTCCATTGTGCGGCAGCTGGAACTTCGGGCCACCTCTGCGGGGGCCAGCGGTGGGCCCCCCAGGAATCTCGCTCTTTTCCTTGCCCCTGTGCTCCCACTACTCTGCATTATCCACTCATGAAACAGCTTCACAGATCTCAGCAAAGTTCAAGGACACTTTTGTAACTACACAGAGAGCAGGGAGTAAAGAGCTAGAGATGTAGAATAGCCTGTGAAAAGGAGCAGAGTCTCGCTGGTGCCAGGCGTGGTTCTAAGTGCTCCTGCAACAAGCCGAAAGGTAGATAGTGCCATCAACAGCTAACTGATGACAGAACCGGGCTCAGAGCTCTGCTGAAATCAGCAGGTCTTACCAACTTTAGTGAATCTTCGCGGGGGAAGGGTTAACTGCAGGGCTGGGCTTTGCATGATCTAAGAGAGAGTGCTGGAAACAGTGGGTAAAACGCAGGCTAATAGCAATTCACAAATCAACAGGGATGTTACTTATGGTACAAAGGACACAATAAGGATTAAATTTAACTATTTTTTTTAACCAAACACAAGTAAGAGGATATTAGGCCAGTATAAAGGAAATGTGAAACTATTGAATGGTAGCTTTGACTTACCCTCGTAAGGTAGCTATACATCTCTAGAGAAGGTGATGGCTATCCAGGAAGTTTTATTGTCATTTGCACATCTAATTTCACTTGGAGGGTAGGAGTCGTTGCCAAAAATTTCCTACAAAGAATTGCAAGCTGAGGATTATTTCCTAATAGTAGTGCACATTTTTAATATTGTGCTGGCTGCACGGGTGCCCTTCTCGAGTCTGTGGGATTATAATGCTTAGATAGAATGATAGCTGTTGGCATTTGCAGAGTTAGGGGTCCCAAGCCTGCTCTGAGGGCAGGTTTTCATTTTTTTTCAATTTTTATTAGTCTGTGTTTGCAGTACATAATATTATGTTCCTCATGGGTAGTTGGTACATGTACATGATACATCACAGTTTCTCTTTTCATCCCCTTTCCCTCCCTCTCCCTCCGTCTCTTGGTCTCCTTCCCATTTGAGAAAGAGCTATCTCCCTGTTTCTTATTATCTATCTTTCATTTTGCTCTTCATTTATACTACCATGTGATCCTTAAGCTTGTGTGTCTGATTTATTTCACTTGATATTATGGTTTCCAGGTGCATCCATTTTCCTACAGATTACTCAAGTGTATCCTTCTTTATGGCAGTGTAGGGTCCAGGCTTAATGTCCGCGCTGAGCACCCAGGTCACGTTTGATCGATAGTCACAGCAGCCTGGGTAATTGCAGCTGGGTCCTCCTTGCTTCCCACCCATGCTGGGCTGCAGCTTAGGCTCTGGAATGCCCTCTCTGCTTGCTCCTGCATGGGAGGGAAGTGCGGTTTCCAGCATGTGGAGCTGGGAGCTCCGGTCCAGCCAGGCTGTGAGCCTGGGAAGTAATTGCAGCCAGAGTCTCTGCTGGACTCTCACTGCCAGGCTGACCGGGAGGTTAAGAGACACAACTACTAATAGGCACTGAGAGCAGCGGTGGCTCCCTGGAGGCACCGAGTGGCGTACACCGGAGATCGATATGGCAGA
Source organism: Hystrix cristata (assembly GCA_004026905.1). NCBI lineage: Eukaryota > Metazoa > Chordata > Mammalia > Rodentia > Hystricidae > Hystrix > Hystrix cristata. The sequence continues at coordinate 83,989 of PVJO010005594.1, read as the reverse complement.
AATTACCCTGCTTCTACCATTGTCCTTTCTCACCAAGTCTAGATAATGGGAGGGGGGGGTCCCCAGAGTGCACTGTTAATTTTACTTGGAGGACTGGGGGTGAGACCAGAGAAGCCAAGAGCCGCTCTTTCAAAGTGGGACTATTGACTGTCCTGTTCTTCTACAGAAGAGATCTTCTCTTTTTAAAAACATTCCACTTGGAAATTCAATCTTGAATGGAACGGGCGCAGCCATGATGGGGCTCTGTGTCGCCCGGCGGGTTGGAGGGCCCCACAGAGGTATGTGTGCTGCTGTGCCCAAGGCTTCTCTTCTACAACCTTCCTGCAGGCCTCCTGCCGGCCTTCAGGAGAGCAAGAATGGGGGTTGTGGGTGCCTCAGAGCCCACCCCAACTAAGGAGCTTCCGATATTGTGGATAAGCACTCCAGTTCTTCATCCTCGGTGGGAAACAGCTGAGACAAGGCCTGGACAGACTGCCCAAGCGTCCCTAATGGACCATGTGCCCACTGCTGCAGAGAGCCCGCTCCTGAACAGACCCTTTTGTGGTTCTTTCCATTTTCATGACCTTTTCTTGTGTTTCCTGAGATTATGTTTCAATGTACTACCTGCATCTTAGTCCTTCCCTCCGAACCAGTATTTGGGGAAGTCGAACCAAGACACAGAGGTGCTGTGGTGTAGGAAGGTGGGGCCCAGGGCTAGACCACTTGGCCCTGGCCCCCTTCTCGTGCAATTTGTCCCTGAAGCTCCTGTGGAACTCCAGGGATGCTATTCATGAGCCGTCAGTCCCCTTTCTAAAGCTGAAAATATTCAGGGTGAATTGATGTCTCCTCCTAAGTTCTGTACTTTGTCTTGCTTTCCTTATCTTTGACAGTGGCCTCACCACTGGTCCAGTTCCCACAACCTGTGTGGGATCCTATACTTCTTACATCCATCAGCTTAACTCCTGCTACCCACCCTCCTCCCATACATAGTTAGTTGTACATGGTCTCAATTCTACTACCTGACTAGTTCTTGAACACATCCCCTCCTAACTACCTCCACCACCCTGCTTACTTCAGAACACATCTGTGTGGGGTGGGCCTGCTGCCTGAAGTCTCCTATGGTAGAGGGCATTGGGACCACCCCCAAATCTCCCCTGTAGCTGCTTATCCCCTCCCCCATGTGCAGTGAGTGCTGTGGCCAGAAGCGTATACCTGCCAACTTCTGCAGAGAGTTGTCTGTGGATTATAGAAGCCATCTCAACCAAGGATACTGGGAGTTGATGCTTTCTTACTTTTTAAAAGCTCCTGATACATGGAAGATGCAGAGTACAAATGACGTCTAGCCCCTTGCCTCAAGGTGGCACAAGGCGTACATCAGGTCAAGTCCATTGCTTACTTGGCCTACATCCTTGTTATGTTTCTGCCTCATTTCTTTCTTTGCTTACTCCCACACTTACCTATTTTCCCTGGAGAGCAGTTCTGCAGTAAATCAAGTGCACTTCAAGCTAGACATCCCTGTCCTAGCTTCTGCTTCCACACAGCCCAACTTAAGAATATTTGTGAATTAGGCTGTGGGAATCCATTAGCAAAACTCAGCCACTAGGATCAAATGCCCAGGAAGTTCTTTTGGGCAATGCCATCTATTGTTTGCTTTCAACCTTTCTTTTAGGGGTTGAGTTTTCATTTTGCTGCCTTGCCCTGACTTCTGCCTGCCTCCCTGGCCCTTTTGGATCAATAGCCTTGTTGGGCCATACAATTTAATTGTTAAAATTTGTTAAGAATTCTTGGACCTATTGCTCTCTAGCTTTCTTTTCTTGAAATGTCTTTGTTTGGTTTAGTTGTTGGAAGAAGGCCAGCCACATAGAATGAGGTGGTAAGTAATATAGAATTGGTTTAAAGTCTTCTTTAAATAGTTGAACTTGCCAATACAGCCATTTGGGCCTTCAGTTACCTTTTTTCTCTTCTTTTCTTCCTTTCTTCCCTCTCCCTCGTGGTCCGTGGCAAATTCTGCCCACTCAGCACTCTGTCTAGATTAGACCTTCAATGCTGAATTTTCTTTGCTCCTGGTTCCTTGTCTCCCTTCCTGCAGAATAAGAACATTCCCTTTTCCACTCCTACAGTGCTCCACACGTGGATGACGCAGAAATCACTGTGTGGTTGCAAGTGCTCTGTCAATGACGGTGTGCAGATGGAGCCTTCTTCTCTGGATTCCTCACCCTGTCTTAAGGCTGCTGTCCTGCAGCCTTCAATAGCTAGCCTCAGAGATGGCGATGGAGTACGCATTCTGCCAAGCCAAGGCTGTACCCCTAGCTCTGGGCACGTTGTTTGCAACCATAGCTGACACGGATTGGAGAAAACCAGGGCTGCCAGCATCCCTGCTTGCTGGAGAAGGTCACCAGAAAATGTGCCAGTCTGTCCCTCTCCAGTATCAAGAAATATGTCAGCTAGTCTCTGATTTGTGTGTCAAGCCTGGTCTTGTTGGAGAAGGCAGTGAAGTGGTGATGACTTGTTCTGACTGTGAGTGTTCTGCAGGCTTCTTGGGGCAGATGAGAAGCAATTCTGTAAGAGGTAGCCAAAAAGCCATGTGGTGTGGAAGGAGGAAACATCAGGGAACATTGAGAAAGTTCTCTAATCTCATTGTCTTCATCTTCAGATGAAAGAAATAATTTCTAGGCCAAAGAACTGTTGCAAGGATTAATTGAGATAACATATATTGTAAACAATCAATCCCATATCTGTAAATCCTTGAAATATGTGGGCTCTTACTGTCCTGTAATGTTCAAATAGAAATGTCCCAGCCTCCCTTTGTGTGTAGAGTGGAAAATTCAGTGCGCCCCAGGCCTGTCTACTTGCAGGAATTCCCACAGGACAGTCACACCTCCTGATTGCCACTTGCTCTTGTTTCCCTGCCATGCCAAATATTCTGTTTCACCTAGTTTTTGACCTACGTGATTGGTGTTTTTTCTCAGTATCATAGAGGGACTCTTGCCTCTTTGCTTCATTTCCCTAGACTTCTCCAAGTACAGGACATCGTGTGCAGCAGTCTTGGAAACAGTCAACATTTTACAATAACGGCAGTTGTTATAAAGTTGAAGGTCGCCCCCGTGATGGCCCTTGCAATGGGAAGCATTTTCTGCTCTCTCTTCTCTGGCCTTAGGGGAACACCGTCCTCTTCCTGTGATCTTTCCTCCCACCCATGGGCACGGTTGCCTTCCTAACTTCCACTAGCACAATTGCAAAGGCATCATGAAGGCCCGGAACCTCGGAACAACTTACACACAGCGCAAGATTCTACTATTTGAGGTCCCGAAATGGTCGTTAGTCTTCCTCTCCTCCCATGTGGCCCAATGTAGCCTCTCACGCCCAAGGGAGAGATGTAGCTTTCTCCAATTCCTGAGAAACTGGCTCTTGTGCTACAGGAGGGAAGGAAGGTTTTCTTTGCCTCGGTCTGAGGCCTCCCCTGGAGTACAGACAGTTCCTGCCTGCTGTGAAATACTTCCTAGCATGACCCATAGTGGCAAGATCCATTCCCTTCTGAAGTACTTCCTTCTTCCACGGCAGTGTGGTCCAGGCCAATGCACGAGACGGCCCACGCTGACCCAGTTCTCGAAGTCTGGCTGTTCAGCTCTGTGCAGTTTTATGTCCGGTTACCTTTCTACTCGAGTGTGAAGCAGTCTCCAAATGAGAACACTGCTGATTGTCGTGGTGAGGGTGATGATGATGACTGTGGTGGTGGAGCCTGATACCCGACTTGGCCATTTCTATTTTTTTCTTTCCTCACCTCCAGCCTCTAAATTACAGAATGCTGTGAGGCCTGCTGTGGCTCTGTTAGAATGCTCTGGCACTTCTTTTTCACATTTAGAAATGGAAAGTGTTACCATATAGGTATTTTAAAGTCCCCAACTGTGTTAGCATCCGTATTTCCAAGTTTGATCTGAATGCCCCTTAAATTTTACCGATTGAAAGAGGGGAATTTTCCATTCATTCTTGGTGACTAAGAGTCCTGCTATTCCCTTGATTGGTGTAATAGACTCTGCAGACGTACTGCAAGTATATAAACATCAAACAAATATATATTTCTAATGAATTATTTACATTGCGTATCAGCATTAGTGCCAGTGGTTTTGTTGAAATGGAATTACAAGTCAAAAATCAGTGCCGGATGAAGGAAAGGGCCTCTTTCTTCACTTCCAGTTAGTTGGAGGCAGAGATTGCTGGGAAAAGTGCCGGTTTTAAGGACTTCTGCGTGAAGGGACGGAGGAGGCCCAGAGACATTTTGGCGAGGAGAGATAAGAAAATCTTTCAGTCACAGGATGTGGAGTAAGAGGCAAATCAAAACGAAGGAGAAAGAAACCCTGGGTTTTGTTTAGCTAGATGGGCCCTGAGAAAAGCAGAAGCCCAGGGCTCCCGCCTCCACCTAGAGGCCTGTTCTCATGGGGCCCAGGAGTGTTACTCACTTCATTAAGGAAGTGAACAGGAAATAGTATGGAAAGGATAGACACCACACGAAAGGACAGCCAGAATTTAATGAATCCTGACGACGTGCCAGATGGTAGACTGGGTGCTTTATGTGTACGGTCTCGTTTAATCACCCCGACACGTGATGTGAATGGTACCACTGTCACCTGCCTCTGATACTCCAAGACACACAGGTGTAGAGTGGCTAGCAGTGCGCCCAGGCCTGCAATTGCTGAAGTTAGCTCTGAGAATCACATGGAGGTTGTCTAACTCTAAAGTGAGGCATAGAGTCTGGTATACTGAAATGAGTAAAATAAATAAACACAGTGCACATCTAGAAACAATCTAAGTTCTGCAGATATATTGCATTGATCAGACTCTTCATCTGGAATGACTTTAGGTCACACCGTTGCCATGTTCCCTTTTCTGAATGTGAACTATTTAAACCTTTGAGAATTTCTAGAGAGTCAAACTATTTTCTCTCTCTCTCTCTCTTGCTGGGGGGGTTGCACTAACCCAGGGCTGGGGAAAGGAAGGCAAGTGCTTTACCACTGAGTTACACCCCCAGGCTGAATGTACATTATCTTATAACACCTTTGGAGGTAGATGTTATGGTTGCCCCCAGCTGAAGTGCTACTTTTTTTCCGGGGGAGAATGAGTCACTTGCCCCAGGTCACGTGGTTACTACGTGGTAGGAACAGGGTCGGGCATGAGTGTCCTGATCCAGAGACTGTGTGCTTGACCGTGACCCTGTGGTGGCATGTCACCCACAGGGAGCCTGGTCTGCCACGTGCAGTCTGAGCATGGACAATGCTTTCCTGGTAGGTCTTTACTAATCCCTGTTGTCCGTTCTTCCATCCATCCACCCAGCTGTCCAATACATGATACAGAAAATTTACTTGCACTATAAACAAACAAGGAATCAGTTACTTGGAGTTTTCCGTCCTCTTAATCTTCTAGGGTGTCTTTAAAAAAAGGTGGAACTGACAAAATGGATGAACTGAAAGAGAAGAAGAGTTGAGCATCTTGTTTGTCAGCAGATGGGCCTGAAAAGACACACTTTTAAGGGGCTGAGGAGGCCATGGAGGGGAGTGGGAGAATGAGGCATCTCTTACTTTCTGGCCTTGGCATTTTCACAGGGAAAGAACACTGGATAAGTGACTCAGTTTACCCTACTTTCTCTCTACTGTAACAGGCCCAGTAGATTTCAATGTTCAAACTCTTGTTAAGGACTCCTGCCTGAAATATATTCAACAGCATTCTCTACCTATTGCTTACTGGGCTCTGAATAATCCAGAGTCTTTATCTTTAAATGGTGCTCAGTACATGATAATTTTCTTATGTTTTACAGCACAGAGGCTTCTAAATGCTGATCCAACACTGATCTCATCAGTGTCACCTACTGGGCTTCACACTTCATTTTCTTTACTTTCTGTTGAGGATCTGTAGAACAAAGTGATTCATGGACTCTGAAATCTGACTGCCTGGGTTCAAATTCTCTGTGTTTCTTCATTAAGGGTATAACAATTCCTGACTCACATGGTTAAAAGGAGGATTTAGAGAGATAATATTATACATGTGATATTAAGAAGAAGGGCACACCACACAAGCGCTATAAAGTATCAGCTAAATCATTACTAAAAGTGTAAATCGTAAAACTTGATTCAGATGATATAGATGAAAATCAGTGCAATTAGAGCCCAGATTCCTGTTGTTAGAGCTTCTAGGTGGTTTTCTTCTAGATCTGGTTTTAGACCCCCGATGTACAGGGCCCAGGAAAAAGAAAAAAAAAAAAAACAAAACAAACCATTGAATGTAAATCTGTGTGTCTTTACCTTAGGCCTCTTTTCTTTCTCTTTTTAAAATCAAATTGCTTTTATGTCCTTGTATTCTATTGGAAACCTCAGTTCTCTCAAACATCCTTTTCTTTTGTAACATCTCTTTCTTGTCTGGGTTCTACTGAGGATGCTCACGATGTGATAGTGGTTGCAACTCCTGAGCAGAAACCGGCAGCCGATGAAGTCTCCCCTGCATGTGAGCCACCTTCCCTGAGTGTTGGAAGTTTGTCTGGCCCTCCGAAGTTATCAGCCCTTTAGCGTAGCCCTGTAGTTGCTGCATCGCACACAGTAAGAGATCAATTTTGTGAAGTTTTCTAATGACTAAGACACGTAGGTCAGGAGGATATTCTGATTATACCTGCCGCAGTCATTGACGAGGGCTCCATTCAGCCGATGTGAGTTCTTCTCTTGATACCTGTCATAATAAACAAGTAGCTAGTACAATTTTATGACTCTTAAAACTATAAAACCCATGAGAAAATACCACATAGCTTATACAATACTATGTATTGTAATTTATGTGTCTCATATATCTGGGATTCACAGGCACTATCATTAATTTACTACAGGACATTGACCACACAGCCAAAGGAAGACAAACAGCCAGGAGAGGATCTAAGTGACGAGTGAAGGGGTTGAACCTGCTTGCAGATGGATATGTGCCTGCTAATCCCGCGGTGGAGGGTGGTTAGTTTGGGGTGGCTTCCTTATCAAATAGAAATATTCCCAAAGCTGTCTGGAAGTTGTTCCCTTCTGTGCGACCATTGGTTCTGGTCCTGATTTGTTGAAGGAATGGATGCACGAACCGTGGTAGGCTAAGCAGAGACCTCCCTGGGAGTTCTTGAAGCTGCAAGTGACGATCTTCTCAATCTGCTTATGCCCTTGTCCAGTTTTGTGCAGTTGGTAGCTTAGAGAGTAAATCTGTCAGGCAGTGAGGTCCTCTGATGAGAGCTGGTGGCAGGGAGAGGGCATGAGCAATATTTGAGACCCAGACTAACTCTAACCTGGTCCTCTGTGCAACAAAGGGTGCAGAGTGATTGTTTTTTCGTTTTTGATCATGTTAATGTGATTTGGTTTCATTTGAAACCGTAGAGTTTGGACTTTGTGGGATGGAATGAAGCTTAGAGTTAAGACCTTTCCTAACTGTTTTCTCCTATTAAGTGAGCTGTATAAATACACATTTTGGAGGTGGGGTCTGCGTAGTGTCACATTAGTGGCTCACAACAAAGTAGGAGTTAACTAAAATCTCAGACATTTTTCAAAGAAATTGCTCTCAAGTTCTAGTTATGCCTTTTTGCAGTGGGCGTTTATTTCTTTCAACTACATGCAAGATTTTATCTTCATCTTTCTTAAACTCTATCTTGTTGGTTTTGGTCCAGTCGTCTCACTCGTGAAAAGGTTTGAGCACTGATTTTTGTCATCCATCATATGATTTCTCCCTTCTGAGTCTGTTGCATCTGGGTATGTATGTATATATATCTCCATAAGTACATATGGGTTATACATATTTAAAAAGCTGAAAACAATCACTGAATTTTTGACCTTGCAATTTCCCTTTTATGCATTTAATATCCTCTCACATCTACTTAAAGAGATATGCTGAAGGATAGCTGTTATAAAATTTTTATAGTAAGGATTGAGAATAACCACAGTATCCTATTAGTAGGTAAACAGATAAACACCATACAGTATATTCCTACAATTAACTCTACTATTGCAGTTAGAAGAAATGAACTAGAATGCTAACGATAAATCTTAACAATACTGATAGAAGAAGCAATGTACCCTAACATATATGACACTGTATCAAAATGTTATTGATAAAACGTTAAAAATGGACTATTCAATATGGTAGGAACATGGGTAATTATTAAATTATACTTGGGATTTTCTGTGTTTTTGAAGTGTTTCATTGCCCTAGCTATGATTTCCAGTATGATGTGTTGAACAGAAGTTATGTGAGGGAATCTTTAGAAATATAATTTCATTTTATTGCGGTAAGAGCTACGTGAGATGTATCCTCTTTTTAAAAAATTATTTTAATGTAATACAGCTAGATATTAATAAAGAAAATTTAAAAATCACTCTTCTTCTATGAAAGAGTGCAACAGAATTTCATAACAAAATAATTAGAGAATACAAATGGTTAGTATGCTGTGTATCATGATCTTAAAAGAATGGCTAAAATGTTAGTGTAATCAGTGGTCCTAACAATTTTTCACGTGTGCAGCACACTGTTATTAACCATCAGCATAATGTTGTACAAAGGACCTCCAGAACATACTCATCTTGTGTAAGTGGAAGTTTATATTTCTTGGATGGCAACTCCACATTTCCTCTCCTACAGGATGATGGAAACCACGATTCTACACTCTGGATCTATGAGTTCTACTATTTTAGGTTCTTTGTAAAGGTGGGATCATGCAATATTTATCCTTTTGTGAATAGCTACTTTCACTTTGCCTATTGTTCTCAAGATTCATCTATGTTATTACAAGCAACAGGATTTCATTCCTTTTTAAGGCTGAAAAGTGTTTCATATATACATCATGTATCATATGTGATATGGATGTGGTATATATATACACATTTTCTTTCTCAGTCATCCATTTGGCAGACAGTTAACTTGCTTCTATATTTTGGCTATTGTGAATAAGGCTGCAATGAACATGGGAACAGTGATATCTTGAGATCCTGATTTTAAATTCTTTTAGATAAATAGAAGCGGTATTGTCGGAGTACATGAAGCTCTATTTTTAATATTCTGAGAAACCTCCATGCCAATTTCAGTAGCGGCTGTATCACTTCACATTCCTGTCAGTGGTGTACAATTTATCCAGCTTTTCTACATCTCTGTATTTGTTACCCTTCGTGTTTTAAGGGACTGTCATCCTCCCAACCGTGAGATGACATTCCATTGTAATTTTGATATGCATATTCCTGCCGATTAATGATGCTTACCGTGATTTCTTTCGGCCATTGGCCATTTGTACTTTTTTTCTAACTCCAAAATATAGTATTTGGTACTCCAATAACAGCATGTGTCAGTCTGGTCGACCTGTTTAATACTTATCAAGAAGCAAGTTTGGTGTGACATGGCAAATTCAGCAGAGACAGGATAGATGCTCCCTGCTGCCATTCTTCTCCGGCGTGGGGCCGATTTTATTTCCCAACATTCCTTGCGGTTGGGTCTGAGCCACCCGATTGGACTCTGGGCCACAGAAAGTGGACAGAGGTGATGTAGCCACTTCTAGGTTTGGTCACCAAACTCCTTTTCTGAACCTCCGAGCTCTCTACACCTTTCCATGGTGCCTGTGGAGGCTGAGGGATGAGAGGAATTGCTATGCACCAGGCAGCCATCTTGGGCAGCTGCCTCGCCTGCACCAGACTGATTCAGTGACAGGAAGGACTCGTTCGTGTGGAGTTAGTGAGAACACGGAGATGGTTTTCCATAGTTAATGCTGCTTATTCTTCTCACATACTAATTCTTCTACAGAGAGTTGTTTACTCACTGCATAGTATTAAAATATTAAAGGAAAATTTAAAAAAATACTCTACTATCCTAAATCATTTTTCAAACATTTTCCACTTTTCCATTATAGTCTAAAAGAGTCATAATTAACTCGTTGCAACATAATCTGAAGTAAGTATCCCATAAGGACAGATTCTGAATAATTTTTTCTTTTGAGAGTTGCTTAAAATGGATTCTTTTTTTAACAGTATAATTATATATATATATATTTTAAGTTTTATTTTAATGGTACATTTTGATGTACATAGTGATAACATTCATCATAGGGGATTTGTGCCCGTACATGATACATCTTTTTCCCGTTCCCCTCTTCTCCCTTCATCCCCTCCTCCCTCCTTATTTACAAAAGCTTTGTTTCCATTTTTTCCTTCTATTTCTTATTTCTCTTGTCCCTCTGTTCCTTCCCCCTCTCCCTCCATTGTTCCCTTTCCCATTTGAGCACTTTCTTCCCTTTCCCAATATAATACATTTTAGTCTTTATTTACACTTCAGTTTCTCACACCAGAGAAACTATGCAGTATTTAAACATGTGTGTCCGATTTATTTCACTTAAGAGTATGGTCTCAAGATGCATCCATTTACTTAGAAATGTCTCAAGCTTTTCATTCTTTATGGCAGAGTAGTACTTCAGTGTATAAAAAAACCACATTTGCTTTATCCGTTCCTCAGTTGTTGGGTATTTGGGCTCTTTCCAAGATTTAGTATTACAAACTGTGCCACTATAAACATGGGTGTGCATATATCGCTGCGGTATGATGCTTTTAATTCTTTTGGGAAGATACCAAGAAGAGGAATAGCTGGGTCAAATGGAATCTCTGGTTCTGGTTCCCCGAGGAATCTCCACAATGATTTCTGTAGCGGTTGCACCAGTCTGCACTTCCACCAACAGTGGAGAAGGGTTCCATTTTCTCCACAGTATAAATCCAATTAATATTTTCTAAGATAATTATATCAATTTGCAGTACCACCATCATTTTTCCTGCATTATTACAAATATTAGTTTTAATAATTTTATTTTAAAGAGTTTATTTTAAATCGTTGTATTTTCTATATATAAAATATTATAATTTCATTTGAAAACTTCAGACAATACAGAAAGGTTTAAAAAAGAAAACTAAAATAATCCCTATTGCCAGATTACTTGCCAGTAATCTCTAGTATATTTCGATGTGAAATCCTCAATTACATGTGTGTGTTTGCACACACACACTTCTTTTTTTTTTTTTTTTAGAGTAGGAAATTTATTGAGAGAGATAAAGAGAGCTCCTGAGAAACATGAGGGGACCCGAGTGGGTTGCCAGTCACACACACACTCTTGAACACACTCAAAGAAGTTAACTATGCATGCTCTCCTAATAACCTAGTTTAGTGATAAATTATGGATGTTTTAATGCCAACAAACACGTCTATGCTGTTGCTTTAAATATGAGCTGTTCAGTTTAGAAGCCACTAGTCAATGGCTATTTAAATGAAGTTTAAATTAATTAAAATTAAATCCAGTTCAATAACATTAAAAATTCTGTCTTCTCAGTCACATGAGTTACTTTGGAAGACTCAACACCCACCCATGACTATAGGCTACTGTAGTGTACAGCATGTATGTAGAACATTCTTTATTGCCGAAAGTCTATTACACAGTGCTGTCACGAAGTTTTAAAGGTTTGTATGGTTTTCTTGAGCTAATCCTCTATTCCTGGGTATTAGGCTTTCCTTAGTTTATTTATTTTTTTCTTTTCCATTCTGAACTATACTGCAATAATTTCGTAGCGTGCTTTGGGGACATCAGTGATTCCTTTCTAGATTCCACAGCAGAGTTTAATTCCAGGGCAACGACCCAGGATTGTCATGGTTCTGACTCAGCGCCTGCCGCATTTATTTCCTGATTTTCTTTCTTCAATTTTGCCACCTCACTGTGAATCTCTTTCATATGTTTTGGCATTTCGTGTTTTAACGGTTGTTTCATAGATCTATTTCATTTTCGTTATCCAGGTATGCTAAGCAAACACTGTCTGGAACTCTCTACTCTTTCTGGAAGTAAAATTTCTGAAATATTCTCTGCCTTTCCTTTTCCTGCCTTATCGGTCAGGCTGTGTTTTGCTACTCCAGCAAAGAACCTGAACTTCTAGGTGTCTTAGGTTAATGTCTCAATCATGGTATAGCGGTGGCTTCACATTGTCTTTGCTCTGGGATTCAAGCTGATGGAGTGACTACTATCTTTGGGGTAACTGTGACTGAGGGAAAAAGCTTAGTAAATTCACACACTAGCTCTCAGAAGTGTAGGGAGGGCTGGGGATTTAGCTCAGTGGTTAGAGTGCTTCCCTTGCACGCACAAGGCCCTGAGTTTGATCCCCAGCACCAAAAAAAAAAAAAAAAAAAAATAGAAGTGCAGGGAGCTTTCACCATTTCAGCGACCAAAACAAGTCACATCATTTGTGCGGTTTTAAAGGAGCTGGGAAATACATGTGCCTGCGAGAACAGCCAGAAATACTTGGTGAAAGGTGTGGATGATGTGTCCAAAATGTATCTATCTTTATTTAACTAATAAATTGCAAAATTTTGTTTAGACATAATAAAATAAGGGCGATGATAACGATACCTAACGTTTATCATGTGTTCAACATTTTGTAAGTTTTTGGCATATTTATCTCATTTAATCTTCATGATTATTATCCTTCATTTTTTAAGTTAAAATTTATCCAAAATTGCACAAACTGACAGGCCATTACGCAAACTTACAGACCATAATACCTTGTGCTATTTGCTTATAACAACGAGCAATGTAAACAACCACATAGATGCAGCATTAAGTCACAACTGCATAAAGTGACTGTAGTGCCTAGTGTACGTGTTACTGTTTTGAGTTTGGGTTATTAGGTTCTTGTTTTTAGGATATCGTTATTCCTCTGGCTTCTCCTTCCCCTCCCCCCTTTGCCCTCTTCTTGTTCCTCTTTGCCTTTTTGTGTCCATTGTTTAGCCTTTTGTCTGTATTCTGCCTCACTCAAATGAGGGATACCATACGGTATTCAAGCTTGTGAGTCTGGTTTATTTCACTCGACTTTATATTTTCCAGGTCCAACCATTTCCCATAAATGACTCTAATTTGTCCTTCTTTATAGCTGAATAGTATTCCATTTTATATAGATACTACATTTTGTTTATCCAGTTATCTATTGATGGGTATACAGGCTGTTTTCAGAATTTAGCTATTACAAATTGTGCTGCTATAAACATTGGTATGCAGCTATCATTAAAGGATGATGTCTTTAGCTCTTCAGGGAAGATATGATGGCTGGGTGGGTTGTATGGGATTTCTACTTTCAGGCTTTTGAGAAATCTCCATACTGATTTCCATAATGGTTGTACTAGTTTACATTCCCACCAACAGTATAGGTGGTTTCCCTTTTCACTACGGCCCCAGCAGCATTTGTTATTGTTTGACTTCCCAATTATTGCTATTCTTTCTGGGGTAAGGTGGAATCTTAGAGTTGTTTTAATTTGCATTTCTCTAATGGCCAAAGATGTTGAACATTTTTTCATATACTTGTTGGCCATTTGTCTTTCTTCCACTGTGAAGTGTCTGTTCATTTCTCTAGCCCATTTCTTGAGTGGGTCATTAATTTTAGGTGGTTTAAGTTTTTTTTCTTTGTATATTCTAGATATTTGTCCTGTGTCTGAGGAGTAGCTGGCAAAGATTCTTTTTTCATTCTGTGGGCTTTCTCTTCATTCTACGAATTGACTCTTTTGCTGTACAGGAGCTGTTTAGTCCAATATAAGCCCATTTTTTGATTCTTGTTGCTTTTCCTGTGCTATTCTTCTTTTATAAATGAAGCATCGGAAGGTTAATTACCTTCCTCAAAGTTGCATAGCTGGTGTGGTGGACTGATATGGTCATTTTGAGCAGGAACGCTGAGCTGGACCAAGTGGGTGTGGTTCTGGGCGTAGAGGATCCACCTGAGGGTTGTTGCCAACACAGCATAAAGGAGAATGGGAGCAGAAGATAGGAGCCGGCTGTTTCCCAGGAGAAGCTCTGTTGGGCTGGTTCTCAGGAAGGAAACTCAACTATTCTCATCACAGAAGGAGCTCGGGGCCTTGCTGTCATCAGGGATGGCTGCTGTTGCTTCAGGGGAGCTCTGGTCTTCATCTCTGCCGCTAGCATCATATCCTGGTTCCTGTAAAGATTTCTGCAGCCATTTAGTGCAGACACGGATGTACCTGGGACAGTGTTGTGGGCTCCCAGTCCTTGATTGGATCTTTCGGGTCTATAGTGCCTAGACAGACATTCAGCACTTCCTGCATTTGGCTTATGGGTGAATGTTGTAACTTGTAAACATCCTGTGTTGAATCTGCTCTCTTGCAAACTATTGGCTCTAGAAAGATAACTGATACAGCTGGTAAACAGTAGATCTGGGATTCTGATTCTAGAGCCTGCATGCTTAAATGCTTCCTCCGTTACTTTGTGAGCTCTTGCATTCATCCTGGTGGTTTTTTCTTAATTAATTGATTGATTTTTATTTAGTCTTCTTCGAACGAGGAATGTTCTATCCAGACTTATTTCTTTTCATTCAGGAGTGCAAAAAGATAAGCTTCCTGCTATGGTTATTTGAGTGTTGCTGGGCTCTTTCCCCATAAACAGAAAGTGGAGAGCTGGACGAAGTAATACCATATAAGCAAATAAGTCTTCATCGGCCTAAGAAATGAGAGATGCCAGGCGTGGTGGCACATGCTCATCATCCCAGCACTCGGGAGGGACTCTGAGACAGGAGGATTACTGTGAGTTCGAGGCCAACCTGGGCTACATGAGGAGACTTTGTCTTGAAGGAAAGAAGGAAAGAAAGGAAGAGAAGAAGCAGGAAGGCTGGCTGTGTGAGCCACAGGCCTTAGAGACTTTGCATCGCTTTTGTTTGCTGTGTCTACAGCACAAGTGGTGTCTTCCCTGAGCTGAGTCACACCTGGTCCTTTGAGGAGGGTCTCTCCATTCTGTGCAGAGCTGGAGGCTTAGGGTAAAGGGATAGAGTTAGAGACAGGTTACTTAAGAGAAAAACCCTTTGACCCATGGACTTTCTGCTCTGTGTGACTGCAAATATATTCACCCAAACACTGGCCTTCCCCGTATTAATACCAGTGCCACATCACATTGCCGGATATGAGGAGAGCGACTAGGAGTGGCCTGAGTTTCTCCTCCCCTCCTTCCAGAAGGCCTGCTACAGGGGAACGGACCCCCAGTATGACCAGCTCGTTCCATCCTGACCTGCTGCTCATGGACCTTGTCATAACTTCCCCCTCTTCCTTCCCACAGCCACCACTGAGGAAAGGTAGTTATTTTTCTGCACGGTAGGAACTCAAACCGGCAGGAACTCTTCACTTGGGGTTCCTTGTGACTGGCGCCATCCGCGGGTTCACCGCTGGTGTCTGCTCCCCCCACCTCCCTCCTGGGTAATTTCAGTCAGTTTCCTGCAGGCGAGTGGAGACTGTGTTTATGTTGTCATCCTTCCTGTAAGTCTGGTTTTGTTTTTTCAAACTTTTTTTTTTTAACTTAGCAGATGTTAAAAAATTGCCTAAATTTGCATTTCTTGATTAGAAGTTAGTTTGAACATTTTCCCAGACATTTGTTTCCTATTTGTATTTTCTCCTGTGTACTCGTAAATCTTGGTTTGAGACTTGATTGCTTAGCTAGTGGATTCCTAGGGATCATTCCTAAAAATATATACATGCGTGTTGAGCTCACTTAGGAATTTTTTTTTCTGTTATTTTTGATGCAAATATTTTCTTAGTTACACCTCTTTTCATTTTATGTACATTTTACAATGGCTTTTCTATCATGTTGTCACGTCCAGGAATGATTTTCTAACCTAATTTATTTACCTGTCAAGTGCCTGGCTCCTCTTCTAGCTGGCAAGGTGAGCAGCAGGGACCCCGGTAGCCCCTTTCCTTCTCCCTTCCCAGCACCTGCACATGGCTGGGTAATATTTATTACATAAAATAGTCTTGATTGCTTCAAACCCTTCAAAATGACCTTCTATGATAGAGGTATTTAATCGGGATCTTATAAATTTATTTGATTAAATTAAAACATGTAAGGAAGGTTCTTTGATTTAACTGGAATATATCTACAGTGTTTTCCCTTCCTATATCATCTTTACTGTATTATATATCACATAATATATTCCATTTTTGTTGGGTTTTTGTTTTTTATTTCTCATTTTTTCAGTTATTTTCTGAGACAAAGTCTCACTGTGCTACCCAGACTGGCCTCAAACGTGTGATTTCCCCAACTCAGCCTCCTGAGGGGCAGGTCCTACAGCCGTGCACCACCGCGCTCGGCTCCTCCTGCAGTATGCAGAGTATTTTTATGTCCGACATTAAATTATCATGTTTTATGGATTGATTTTTCCTAACTTTGTAATATTAACCTATGAGTTTCACTATCATTGCTTAACTGAAGTTTTAAAACAGATCTCATAAGTTGAATTTTGCCTTATTGTTCTTTTAAAAGTAATCATTTAATATGAATACTTATATTCTTTCAAGTTTATTTTGGAATCATTTGATGGCCTTTACCATATTTCTTAAACTCCTAGAAGATGGATAGTGGCAAATTTGGTTATGGATTGGGAACAAGTTTATCTGCTTGTCATTTTCAGGATCCATCCACTGCCTTATGAAACGCTGAATAATATTTCCTTAGCTCTGATCTTTTGAAGTGTTTTCCATTTTTCAAGATTCATTGAATGTTAGCAACAGCAGCTCTAAGATTGCACCTGTTTTGTGTATGTCCTGGAATGCAATTCTTTCTGTATCATTGTCTAAAATTTGTTAAACCAATGAAGTGTTTTTTTGTTTGTTTGTTTTGTTTTGTTTTTTGGTCCTGGGGAAAGAATCCAGGGCCTTTGGACTGAGCTACATCCCCAACTCCTTGCTATTTTTATTTTGAGACCGTTTCACTAAGTCACTAAATTGCCCAGGCTGGGTTTAAAATTACAGTCTTCCAGCCTCAGCCTTCCACAGTGCTGGGATTATAGGTGTGTACCACCATGTCTGGTCATGCAATTTTTTTAAAATAATGTTTTTCACTGATTTCTTATGGTTTTTTTTTTTTTTTTTTACCCTGTGTTTGTTTCATTGTTCTACTTTACAAAGTTAAGCCACAGTTAGAAAACTAGAGCTCTCTGTCTCTTTAGTTCTTCCTTCCTTCTTTTGTGATACTGGGAATTGAACCCGGGCCTTCACACTGAGCTACACTCCCAGCCTTTAAAAAAAATTTTAAGACATGGTCTGAGTTGCTGAATTCCCTAGGCTAGATTTAAACTTTTGATCCTTCTGTCTCAGCCTCCCCATCTTTTATACAACTATGGAGCCACCCTTTAGCTACCTACCTCTCTCTATTCAGTCAATCTGAGGTAAGCTTGTTTTCCATCTTTTGTGTTAGAATTCGGATTGTGGACCAAAATTACCATTGTCCCTGTCTTCATGTGGATTAAACTTTGAGGGCTTCTTTTTTTCCCTTAGTCTCAAGAATAGCTAGAAGAAGGGATGCAGAGGGATAAAGAGGCAAAAACACTGGAGTTTTCCAGATTTTAGATTTCTAACAAGAACTGTAGACTTTTTAGAGGCACATTTGAACTTTTCCCTGACTTCATCATTTTTGCACAATTAATCATCAGAAGTGGGTAGCGATTTGTGGGCTGGACGAGACTGCCACTCTTGGACATGTGTCAAGGCCAGATACCCACACGATGGCTCGGTCGTGTCTGGGCCCCATAGAACGGCCCCGATGAGCCTTTCGCTTGTTGGGCACCAGCAGTGTCTACAAAGAGGCACGTGTTCACTTTCTTCTTAGCAGCAGTACAGAAATCCACCTACAAGGGGAAGCTGGTGAATTTTGTCCACCTCTCCTCCAGCACCACCTCTTTCTGCTCTCCTCCTCCTTGCCTTCATTCTCTGTTCCTTCCCAGTGCACACCGCCCTGCAGCTCTCCTGGGTCATTTTTCCTACCAGCCCACTGTGAAGTCTATTGTCTTCTTGTACAGGGCTGGATGATAACACCAGTCTCCATTTGCTTTCCTCTGTGACAGGTAGTTACATACACAGCAAATGTAATTAAATCTTCAACATGAAATTCCAACATTCCTCAAAGGGTTCTTTGAGATTTATAATTTTGATGCTCAGACTAAGTTGTTAACTTCAAACACCAGTCCCCTTCCTTCTGTCCTCAGGAATCTCTGAAAAGCTTGCAAACAGAATTTAGAAGAATCAAGTTGTTTATCATGGAAATCATAAACTTGAGAGTTACAAATATAGGCCAGGCTTGTGGCAGATGTAGGAGTCCATAAAGTAAATTAGAAGAAAACACAAGATACATAAAAAAAAGACACCAAAAAAATAAAAAATAAAAAAGACACTATCTGGTGCAAGGTCAGGTACATCAGATCTGGTCAAAAGGCTGAGAGTCTCAATCTAGTCAGGAGACAGGGGACTAAACCTTAGAAAGTGATTTCAACTTACTAACTCACCCTGGGATTTGAGGTGATCCACGACTGAAATGATTAGCATTGGTTTGATGAGTGCATCACCTTGCTGTATTCGAACTATGTTAACCAGTTCAACACTTTAGGGGGGCACATCTGTGATACGCTAGACATGGTTTTGGGTTCTGAGGTTGTACGAGACAAAAGAAAGGCCTAAGCCTTAATGTTAGAAATCTTCCGGAGATATTTAAATACTGAGAAGCAGATCAGTAATACAATGGATAAAGATGGTTGCAATAAAGGAAATGCAAGACGCTTAGAGGAAGTGCAGGAGAATCGTGGGCTCTGGATCAGGTTAGTAATCACCAGCTGTCAATGGTGGGATGGATACAAGTCTGAGTGGTTGTGCTGAGAGAACATGGGAACACAGATATCTTATTACCACCAAGTTATATTAACTTTGAGATGCTATTTCATCATAAACAAATAACAACCAAGGTCCACCTAAAATCTACTGGCTCTACCCAGCTCCCTGTGGGAACTGCATTGCCCTAGGGACTAGAGCACCCTAAGTCCAGTGGCCAGTGCGACTCCTTGGGCAGTGCTCGCCTGGGTGTTGATAATGTCAGCCCTGAGTGGCTTCCTTTTCTGCTTGTTCTCCTAACTGACAAACTTTCCCTTTTTCTTCCTCCCTAGTTCCAAGACTCATATAATCTCAAAACTATGATAATATATTAAAATAGTTTTCTGTAAATTTCTGTTGGCTTGGAAACCAAGCTGTCTCCATCAAGCATTTCTGTGTCTGGGTGATCTGACCCATAGTTCTTATTTTACATTCTCACTCTTGGAAGCAATGTTTTCTGTTTCTCGGAGTAACCCTTTTGTGGCTAAGTTCTTAGGCTGCTAACTTATCATTTGCTTTCTTTTTTGCAGACAGAAAAATAACACAAATTTCACTTGGAATCAAACCGATCTTTTGCCCCAAGGACTACTGTCCAATAATAGATCCTGCCTATCTTGAAAATGTTCATGCTGTGTTTGGTAATCATCTATCAGACGTGGTACGTGTGTGATTTACACAGTCAAAGGAAGCTGTCTCTGTTTTCCAAAAATTCTTCAACCTCTAGACTCCTGTTTACAGCTAGCAGAGAATTCCTCAGAAGATAAACCTAGGTGTTGACACAGCCCAGTGGTGTGCAGTCTTGTAAATGAAGATAAAACATCAAGACCAGAAGTCTTGAGGCCTATTTTTCTCATATGGAAAGGAGGAGAACACAGTTTTATGACACAGGTGACTCAATAATACTGCAGAACTAGCGGGTGGTGCCATAGAGGACCTTTCTGGCCTGTCAAAATCAGTGGAGAAAGTTTTTGACAATTGTCAGATATACTGATGTCTTGTATGCTGAACTTTCTTGGAGAAATCGGGGGTAGCATGGCATTATAAAGTTTCTGTTTTACTTCTTCTGTCTTACTGTCACAACTTCTGATCACATGTCTTATTTCCCCTCACTGCCGCCTTCTTCTTTATTTTTTTTTCTTTTTTAAATGAAAATGCTTTAGAAAATGTCATCGCTGTGAGTTTTGGTTGCTGTCTCAGAGTGTATCGTTTTTGCTGTTCATTGCACGGCTCTGTGTGGTTAAGACATAAGAACTGTGGGCCAGGAGATGTTATTGAGGGACAATACTGGTCACTCATACAGAAGCGTTTAGACCTCTCTGAAGGGTTGTTTTCAGAAACAACTAAGTGCAAAATTAGGAAACTTTCTCTAACTCTCATTTTCTTGAGAGATAACTTTCTCCCAAGGAGTAACATGACCTTTGACCCACAGCATGAGGAGAGTGGGGAGTGACTTGTCTGTGGGTAACCACATAATGGCCGTTTGGTTATGAACTCATCCAGAGGTGGCCGGCCAATGTTTGTGTAATAGTTACACAGAGCCTCAAATGCTACGGGTGCACTTAGAGGTATCTGGGAAATGTAATGTACTTTAAATTACCAAGAAGTAATTTGATCTGAATAAGGCAACTCCAAAGAGGGCTCATTATGTTTCACCGAAATGCAATTGCAAACTGTAATTGGATTTCTTTTTAAGATGAACAGCAAACTCAGGGAAGTGGTGCATTTATCATTTTTGTCAGTCTCCTTGTAGAACCTGAGCACCAGGGATGAAGGCGTGCAATGCCACCCCCTTGGCCATGGAGAGTGTTCTGTAACTCGGACAGGGCAGGCAGACATCGCCCGTTGCTCTTCTGCACGCAGCAGTTGTGGATGGGTACTGGAGCAAAGGAAGCATCAGACGAGATTGGGCGCGTTCAGGGTGGTATGGCCGTAGACCAAAAGAAGCATCATTCGGGGGCAGTTTTAGAGGGCTAATCGGACAGCAGGGCTTAGGGAAGATGGGAGGTTGGAGAAGAAATTAGAGGAAGGTAGAATGAGATGGTTGCACCAATCCAATCCTATAATGTTGGAGTTTGGACCCAGGTCAGGACAGTGGGATTGGAATGGAAGACATGAGTTTGAGTAATAATTGAAGACAGTTACACCCAGAACCCTTAATAGCTAGTTTCTGGTTGGAGATGGTGTGCAGTGGAAATGACCCTGGTCTAAACATCAGGAGGAAAGGGGTTTTAGGGTCAAGTTGAAGCTTTGTTTTCTATTTTATAAAGAAATTGAGCTAGCATGATCTCTACTTCCTTTTCAAGCCTAACATTTTAAGATATGATTTCAAGGCCTTAAAAATTTCCCCTCCACTCCCTGAAGAGAAGTCACACGTTAGGAAAGAATAAAAGGTGCAGTTTCTTTTCTTGGGTGGGGGGTGCTAGGGATTGAACTCAGGGCCTTGCACGTGCTAGGCGAGCCCTCTGCCACCGAGCTAAATCTCCATCCACAAGGTGCAGTTTCTACTTGGTGTCTTCCTGACATCCCACAGACACCCAGGAACACCAAACAGATCCCTGGCTGACCGGAGGCTTCAGTTTCACAAGTCCATCAATTTTCTGACCTCTCTCCAGAATCAAAAACTATTTTAGATGCTGGTGGATTGAACCTCATGAACTAATTTATGGGGAAGGACAGTCTGTACAGTCTGAAGTCTTTTTCTCTGAGATGATACTATTTTGTCTTTTCATAGGCTCAATTTTTGTAAGTATTCATATCTCACACACTGTCAGGTACATAGACATGGAAGGTGTCATAATACCCATTATTCAGATGAATAAACTGAGACAGAGGACAATTAATTACCTTGCAGCAGATCAGAGGCAATAAGTGGCAAAGATAGAATGGAATGTAGGTGTTCTGACTCAAGTTCAGTGTACTTTCCATTATATTAACATAATTATGGAAATTTTAAGCCTCTGGTGAGAATCTCAAAGTATTTTTGAGTCAAAGGCATATGAAACCATTTAGAGATCATCATCTGGCTGTTTCTCTGCTCTCAGGGATATTCCCTGCAGTCATCACATTGTGGATCGTTCTGATAATATTCTACTTAGTGGTCCTCAGCAACGATGATCACCATCACACTTTCTCCCTGACCAGCCCAAAGAACATTTAACATATTAATGTTGTTAATTAATCTTCATGACATGCCAGCAAATGAAGCAGACTGCAGGTCAGACGTCCCACTCGGCTGACTGGGAAGCTGAGGCAGAAAGCAAGGTTACGGAGCTGCCTCAGGGTAAGACCAAATCAGCAGAGCCGGGGAGCCAAGGGCGGCCTCTCCACAGCCGAATCCCAGGAGCCTGCTGGGAAGGGCTCTACTGTTCTCCTTAACAGATGACTGTTCACTCACCAGAACAGAAAATCACCACTTGCAAGCCAAGGTTTCCTTTGCTCGGTTATTTTTCAGCACTTTGGAGTTTGCTAGTTCTCTTCCTTTGGGATTCCCACACTTCTGTGACTGAGGTGATTCAGGGTTGCACTCTTTTAAGAAAATGCGTAGGATTTTCCTGGAGACCGCGATTCTCTTTGCCCTTGCAGTGTCCCCTCCCCTAACCTGCCCTGAGCCTGGAGCACTCTCTCTTTTAAGGGCTCTCGGGAACTTTCCGGTTGGTTTGTTACCTGGACTGGGCTCTTTACCGCGCATCGCTCCTGTGGGAGAAATTTTGCTTTCAGTGTTACGTTTCAACACTTTCTTCTCCTGACTGAAAAGACTGAGTGACTTCATCTCTCTGTATTAGAAATGACGACCGTGTCCACGACCGTGTGCTCCATCCAAGCTCTGCGTGGTTTCTGAGGTTCCTGCAACCCTTGGCAATCGGCCTGGTGGAGCGATGACTGTGGCTGTGTGGGACAGCTAGAGAGAGTGTTGCTCCTACAAAGTAGGGAGTGCGCAGGCTGACAGGAAGACCATCATTCCGGTGGAAAAGGGAATGATTAGGTCGCTCTGTTGTTGGGAAATGTGGCTGCCTTTAACCTTGAGCCCGACCAAAGAATCCTGTTACGATTTACTTTGACACTGTATTTAAACCCCCTACAATAATTAACCACCTTTCAAACACCACCAGGAAGTGGGTTATCAAAATAATACTGCTCCAAAGGTGAAAGTATCTCTAAAAGCTTACGCCACTTTGCTCAGCAAAAATAAAAAGGCTGAACAAAGCCCACACCAAAACATTACCAAAATATTTACTGGGTTTCTTTTCAAGACCATTTTCTGTGACCTTTTAAAAAAAGCTTTATGGAACACACACAAGTATCTTTTCCCAGGCATGGGAAATATTTCAATGCATAATTTCACTGAATAGTTGCTTAATAGATTTATGTTCTATGACTTGTGGTGAATTAAATGGCAGAGAAGAAGATTACAATGCTTGGCAGAGTTCTAGCAGCTCCAAGGGCATGGATGGCAAAAACAAATACTACACATGTTGCCACCTGCCATTCCCAACCTCACGGCAGACATCACTAATGGATCCTGCCACTCACTGATCTCTGTGGAGCCTACGCTCATTCGCAGTCTTTCTCATCATGTCCCCAAATGTAGCTGCAATCCTACTGCAGGACTTGGTTCTCCAGTTGAAAATCTTCTACAAACCTTGTTTTAAAGCAAGCTAACTTGTCCTCTGATCCTCCAGAGTAAAACCAGAGGTACAGGACACCAGCTGTGGGTGGTAGGTGAGTCTGGTTGGTATTAATTAGTATAGTTCAGGCATTTCCCAAGAGATGTGAGCTAATTTAAATTCTGAGACAATGGCAGAATTATCTCCAAGTTTAGGGAACTTAAAAATACTGCATCATTTATGACAGAAATGCAATTTAAAACATCAATGTTTTACTTTTTGAATTAAAATTTTGATACTATAAAGAGTTTGGGGAGGATTTCTGGAACCATATTTTCACATATCTTGGGACAGTATAAACTGATGCCCTGTTTTGGAGAGAAATTTAGGATTGTCTGAAAGAATTCGGCATACCTATTATTAGTTGCAGTAATTCCCACAGATACGCTTCCCCAAGCATTTAAAGACATGTGTTTCAAGAGTAACTATTATAGCACTGATTTCAAAAATAAAAATAAGGAATACAATCTATATATCTGCCGAGAGAATACAGCACAGAGATTCAGAATATGGTAGATACAATGTGGCAGATGGCATTGTTTCTTTACAATTCTTCAGTTTCTTCCCATCCTTACTCGGCTTCCCTGCTCCATTGATCTCATGCTTGACCACAGATTATATCCTGTCCTAGGATACAAACGAGTGTGATATTTAGATTCCAAAATAAGAAAATGCTCTGAGCAGAGCCAATTGGGATATAGCCAAGCTAAGCCAAGCTCATAGAGTGCTATCTGACCTGCTGCTCTCTGTACTATGAGCAATCAGTAAATATTTCTTGTAAGCCACTTAGATTTTAAGGTTACTAATATAACATTATTGCAGCAAAACCTAACTGATACATCTAATATAGAGATAACATCAGGAGTGCTCACAAGAAAAAGTTATGTAACATTATCAGTATAGTTGGCATTAAAAAAATCATCTGTTCATCCATCAGTCGTCCATCCATCCATTTATCCATTCACCCACCCTTCTATGCATCTTTGCTTGTATACATGTATAAAATACCTAAAAGGAGTACGGAGAGAACTAATAGCAATGGGCAACCAAAAAGGCTGACCCTGAGCAAAACTAGGAGTTACTTGTGGGCGGAGGGAGAGAAGGAAGAAAGATTCAGCAATCAAATTAATATTCTTTACTCTGAATTTTTCATAAAAAACGTGTTACTCAATAATAAAATATTAGAAGCTTCACTTTTTAGTATTTGTTATTTCAAGAATTTTTTCTAATTTTAATGATTGATTTTTATTACATCGTTACGTTTTTAAAGTACTATGAGTCTTGGTGGGAAAAAACAAATCTACGAGAAATGTCAAGATTCTGGCAAACAAAACACAAATGAGCTCTGTGTCCATTCCACAGAGATGTAACCTGAGACCTAACCTTGGACGCTGCTCCCAATGCCGAGGAAGGAAGGGAAGAAGGGGCGGGGAGGTGGCAGTGAGCATTTTCCTCCTGGGTTTATCTTCCTGAGTCACCGGGACAAAGACAAACACTGAGAAGTTGGAACATAGAGCGTAAATTCTTTTCTGTTGAAGTTGACTTTTTCCTGTGAAAAGGAAGAAATCATGTTTACAGAATGTTTAATATTTTTATAATTTAAGAAATAACCAAAACGCTGACCCCGGGCAAAAGTAGAAAGTACTTAGTCCTTTTCTTGTTCTTTCCTAGCCAAGAAAACCAGACTTCCCAGGTCTTACTGCTTTGTGATTCTTAGCTGGGAAAAAAGGCCTCTTCTTCCCACTGGGGCTGCTGTTGTCCCTGCACTCTGCAGGCCTGTTCTCTCTCTCCCTTCTCCCCGTTTTTTCACCTCACTAACTCTTGGTTGCCTTCTGGGCTGAGAGGTCACTGCATCCAGACACCTGCCTTGTCCCCCAAGGCCAGGTACTTGGCTTTCTGTGTGCACCGGTGTGACTATGAGTATGGTAGAAGTGTGAACTATCATGTTCTGCTGTCCCTGCCTATTTGACTCTCTCGCCCACTAGACTGCAGGCTCTTTTTTATTTTGAATTTTATTTATACACATTTGCAGTGTATAATGATTACGTTCATCCTGGAGAACTGGTGACCGTACATAACACATTTTGATTCTTACTTCTCCTTCCCCTCCTGCAGGCTCTCTAATGTCTGGCAGTATGGCTTATTTATCATTTCGTCGCTAGTACCTCATGCCATGTAATAGGTGCTCAATAAAATTTTGTTGAATTGATGAATATAGTATGTCTATGTGGTAAGTAATTTGCACTCAGAAGGTAATGTCTCTTTTTTTAAGGAATTTTTTCTTTCAATAGAAAAGGGCATAAAATTTCAGAAGCCTTTATTAACAGGCCAAAGATGGGTCTGTTTTTTCCAGAGAGACTTCATACCCAAGTGTCTTCATTTTTCTGGGTGTCAGGGATTTTCTTTCTATGTCCTGGAAAAATTTGGATAGTTATTCGGTCTATGTGTAGATCAATCACATAAAACCCAGCCATTGTGCTTATTCACAGATCAAGATAAATGGTACCTTCTCCTCTCCCCAGAGTCCAGAAAGAATACTACAGTTAATCTGTTGTTATCGATATTTCTATTTCTCCTGCCTCTCAGGGGATCACCACATCTCCATTAATAATTCATATGGTTTCACAATGGACAAATTAAAAATCTTGATTAAACTCTTCCATCTTTTGTCGTGTACATGGAAGGCTGTCAGTTAACAGAAAGAACTTACTAAGAGGGTGATCTAAATACAAGGGGAGCAGGGACTAGGCAGTTTTAATAGGGACAGGAGCAGCGTTGAGTGGATGCTACTTTCTTCTCAGAGCCTGCATGTGCCAGTAGATGATGAGACAGAGAAAGGGTTCGAGATTGTTAGGCAGACTCCGAGTTACCCCAATTGTTCAGTCTAATATGTGCAAACACACTTCTGAGTCTTCCAAGCCATGTTGCACACTAGAACCGATGAGACAAGCTTTGCACGTTTGTACCAGAAGTCAAATTGCTTCTCCTCCAAGGGGAAAGGGCTGCCTAAGAGTAGCTGGTGGGTGCAGTTGTGAAATATAGCAGTTTCCTAATCTAGGCTGTGTCCGGAAATCAGCTCTGGCCAGCAGCTGTGCTCCAGCTGTGCGCTCCCAGAAGTCAACTGAGACCCAACTACTGGAGAGGCCTGTTCCCAGCAGCTCAGCCCCCAACCCTACCACAGCTCTGGAAGCATCAGATTACGCCAAGGCGAGGTTTCTCCAAACTGGGACTTGGGGAGGTTGGACCTCTCCACAGTCCTTCTCCCCTTTTGGTCCTTCCTCTGGAATTTAAGCTCTGGGCCAATTAGAGGCCCACATGAGTGGAGGCAGAAAGACAACTTTAATTCAAAAAGAGCAGTGCCTTGCCCATTCATTCCGTCAGCAAATATCTATCGAACACCCACTCTCAGCTGTGTGTTTTCTTTGTGGGTACAGAACAGGTGATTGTGTTGGTAACTTCCCTCCTTTCTATCTACTAGGTGAGGCTGGAGCACCGTTGGGCACACCAGATGGTTGCACAAAAGGTGTATGTTTGACATATTTTTTTTTTAAAAGAAAGCAATTTGAAAGAATAAGTGCGAACGCTCTGGTAATAAGATGTTTAAAAAAAAAAAAGCAGTATAAGTGCAAAACAGAGGAACCCAGAAGGAAGGAGACAAAGGGCAGTATGAGGGATTGGCTGATTGACTGAGTCCTTTGCCCCCTTCTCCTTGGCCCCCCTTCTCCTTGGCTTGCTTTCTGGAGGTATAACCCGGATGCAGCGCAGATCTCGGGGCTTCCTACGAGGGCTGCCCTTGTTGGCTTCTCCAGACGCTCTGGGTGGAAACCAGAGATGGTGTCACGGCAGGTGTCACAGATGGTGTCACAACATCCATCCCTATGGAGAGCTGAGAAACATCTCTAGTTCTAGCTGCTATTAGAGAGTAACAAACACCCCAAGCCGCAGCGGGAAAGGACAACCATGTGATTTTGCTCACAGACTCTGTGGGTTGGGAAGTAGGACAGGGCAGAGTAGGATGGCTTGTCGCTGGTCTGTGATGTTCGCCACCTCAGTTTGGAAGACCTGAAGACCAGCCGTGACATGACAGATGGAGGGTGAAATCATCTGAAGGCTTTTTACTTACGTCTTTGGAGGTTCGTGTCTATGGTCTGAATTTTTCTGTCCTCACAATTCTCAGGTCGAAATCCTAATGCCCATCGTGATGGTACAAGGCCGCATTGCTTTTGGGAGGCTTTGCCCTCGGGGTTGAGAGCAGAGCTGCTGAGAGAAATGCCGAGTTACTCCCGCCACAGGAGGACACAGCCAGAAGGCTGTCAGGAGCAGGCCCACACTAGGCCCTGGATCTACCCATATCTTTTTTTGTGTGTATGTGCTGGGAATCAAACTCAGGGCCTTGTGCTTGGAAGGCAAGCACTCTAACCACTGAGCTAAATCCCCAGCCCCTACCGACATCTTGATCTTGGACTTCATATCTTCCAGAATGTGAGAAATTTCTGTGATTTGTTAGATATCCAGTTGGTGGTATTTTGTAGGATCTGGAAGATGCTAAGACATTGATGCTGGCTTCTGACTAAAACTTCAGCTAGGCTGTTGGCTGACGCACCTAAACTCTCTTTGTGGTCTTTCTGCATAAACTAATTTGGGCTTCTTCATGGCGATGGTGGCTGGTTTCCAAGAGCAAGCGATCTGCGACAGCAGAATGGAGGCAAGGCATCGAATTGTTAATGGTATTTCCTCGAGGCTACTTCTGTCCGACTCTGTTGACTGAGTCAACAGCAAAGTCCTGTTCAGGTTCAAGGGGAGGAGACATAGACTCCATCACTTGATGGGAAGAGTGCTGAAGAATCATTATTGTAAGATGTCCATGGATGTTGACAGGTACATTAGCTGTCTTTGGAAAATGCCATCTGCCCCATTTTAGAGATTGTAATTTAGGACCGGCTGGGAAACAAAGCCATGATGGCTTTTTCTTTTTTGAAACTTCTGACTTTGTGAATGTGCTCTTCAGAGTAACCTTCCATTCCTTTGCCCTTAGAGTTGACTCTGCCACGAAAGCCCTTCCCACCTCCTTTGTCAAGCACACTCTGACTTAATGTTCCAGGCATTGCTCCCTTGGTACTGCATTGGTAAAATCTCTGATGAGCCAAGGTAGAAGTAATGTACTTGCCACACACATTTCTCTGTGCTCCAAATAATGACTAATATATAATGAGCATTTTTCTATGTACCTGGCACAGTTATACGTACATGTATGTTTTAAATATTTTTCCAAACAACTGTATAAGAACATTAGCATCATTCTTATTTATAGATGAAGGAACTGTGGCACAGCAGTATTAAATAACTTGGCTAAGGGAATACAACTTCAAGTTGTGGAGCCAGGAAACTCCAGTCCCTCAGCTGCGTGCTATATGGCTGCTCCAAAGGACTTGAATTTATTCTCCCATGACTCCTGTCTCATTGAACTGTGTTGCTTTGCTGGCCTTATCTTTAAATTGTGATTTTTACTCCCATTAGGGTTCTCAGTATTTATTTGTTAAATGAATTGGTAATTCGTAAGAGGCAAGACCACCCGGCCTTATCGCAGCAGAAAGAATTTAGTTAGACTCATTTTCCTTGCAGAGCATTTCATGATGCTGGTATTTAATTTATTTACCATGTACATACATATGCTTGAAAAATTTTTTCTTACAAAAATTGTAATGCCAGTGGTATTGTCCTTAACAAATCAGAAGCAATTATTTTGGAAATAAAGGAAAGATGGACCTAGAAATTTGGTGGTCATGTAAGGACTGGATTGCAAGCAAGAAATAGGGCACATTGAGAAGGAGCAACTTGCAGCTCCTAAGGAAGAAGAGCTGATGGGAAATTTTCAGGAAACATGTATATACATACATGTGTATACGTATACGTACTTATGTATATATGTAATGTGTTCTGAGTTATCAGTTATAATTCAGTGGTGGAGACCATTTGTTTCTTAAGATGTATGCCCCCCAAAATGAAGATTTCTGTGTTGCTGAAGAGAAAGAGGTATAAGGGGAACAAAATCTTGATAGTGTCTGTGAATAAAATTTGCATGCAGCAGAAATTTAATTTGACTTGTAAAGCTCATGGCACATAGTAAGGCCTCAGTTAATACTGGTTATTACCATTATCCAGAAATGCTGCTTGGGTTTTATGAGAATGAAATACATATTGAATCTTTACCAGAGAGGCCGGCACACAGTGTGTTCTATTCTAACGGCCTATTGGAGAGATGATGGCAGTTCACCATAAGGGAACTTTGAGCAGAACATCAGTAAGGTTGAAGTGCAGACTCAACCAACTACTGAAGAGTGGACGAGCATTTTTAAAACCATGTGAAAAAGATTTGCATTCTCGGGTGGGAATCGGAGTTCCAGTCCCTGTGAAAACACACCACACACGGAGTATCTTGTAAACAGCAGAACTGTATTTCTCAGAGTTCCAGAGGTCGAAACGTCCAAGATCAAGGGGATTCTGATCCCAGACGGTGTTCGTGGGGGCTCCGCCAGTCACTCAAGTCATCCCTCAAAGACCCAAATTGAACGCCATGACCTTCCAGGTTAGGGCTTCGCCATGTGAATTTCGAGGGGATTCAGATATTCAGAGAATACTGTAACTGGACAGGTAGCAACTGGGCATGGTGATTGAAGGTGGCCTGCCCCTCTGCTCAGACATGCGCGTGTGTCTAAGAGCACAAGGATTGAGAACCCCGGCCTGAAGCTTCAGACGGATGGCAGGAAGGTACAGCTGAGACATAAACATGTTATCCTGGTAAAGAAAGGTCCCGGCAAGCATCCAGCATGCGCGGGTACATCTCCTCACTCTGTGACCCCGAACCGGCTACAGCCTCATGAGGCCATCCGAACCTTCTGGGAAACATGCTGCACATTCGTACATAGAGCACTGCCCGGTCTCAAAGGAGACTCTTCCCTTCTCTCTC
This sequence comes from Hystrix cristata, assembly GCA_004026905.1. Lineage (NCBI taxonomy): Eukaryota > Metazoa > Chordata > Mammalia > Rodentia > Hystricidae > Hystrix > Hystrix cristata. The sequence continues at coordinate 53,683 of PVJO010005594.1, read as the reverse complement.
CGGCTCCTTCCCAAGCAGGCAAATGGCACGTTTCAGGGCTCTGTCTTATTTGCCTAAAACTTCTTCATTTTACCCATTTTTTTTTTGCCTGTACCTCAGAGTAATTAGCTGCACTGACTTTCGAGTTAGTTGACTCTTCCTTGCTTGGCAAGCAATAACTCAGCTTTGATTAGTTTTTGTGTATTTTTTTTTTAACAAGATCTGATCTTCCTTGTGATTTATTTGACACTGTAAATGGTAGAAAACCTAAGAGTTTGTTATTTCAGTTTTAGAAGTTTCTCTAAAAATAGCCATAATGTGACGATCTAGCAAAATGTGACTATAGAGCAATTGTAAGCGCTGACGTGACTGTACAACTGCAACCCTCCTGTGAGGCTGCGAAACTTCCCTGTCAACAGCACCCAGTCTGCACGCATAGATAGCGTTGCTCCAGTTATCTGGCGAATAAATGACTGTATCCATGGGAATGGGCACATTCATCAGAAGCCCCTTTACCTCACAGATCTCAGATGCAGGCCACACCCACCGTGAGGAGCTTCCGGATGTTCCTTATAGGTAATAGTCACTACGTCACTTACCCAAAAAGTTTGAGTAGGGATGGAACCAAATTCTGAAACTTCAATCAACTTAGTCCTTTCGCAACCCCGGTACTAACTCCCCCTCATAATGTACAATGAATTGCAAGATTCCTCTTATATGTGAGACTTAAAATATAAATAAAGACCAAACTAAAAGACAGATAATAGGTAACAGGGAGATAGATCTTTTGCAAAAGGGAAGGGGACCAAGAGATGGAGGGAGGGGAGAAGGAGGGAAGGGAAGTAGATAAAAAAATTAAGATGTGTTAGGTACATGTACCAACTCTCCACAATAACTGTAAGCATTATGTATTTCAGACATGTACTAATAAAAATAAAAATTAAAAAATTAAGATTGGACATGGGAGTATTAATAGGAAATTTTTTCCAGCAATACAAAACTACTTTTTGACAAGGAGCTGAGCGAAATCAGAGCGCACATGTGTAAAAACTTTATTTCGTAAGTAGCACTGTGGAGTCAGAAGCGTTCACCACACGACAGTCTCTTCTCTCCCCCGGGAGAGAAGGCGAATTTTAAATAGCTTCTCGTTTCCAGCTTGGCAGAGGTGTGACTTTGGAAGATGCGTCTAACTTCTCAGAAGCTCAATCTGCCTTTCTTGAGAATTCTGCCAAATGTTTTAGGCATTTTACCTTTTCTTTGTGAGCTTACCTGCCCTCCCTCCCAACAATACGCATATGCCTAACCTTAGGCTCCCGGCGCCACTTTTTAAAGATACGCTAAAGTGAAGGCCAGATGTATTCCAAGTCATTGGGTCATTCTCACTTTTCTTGAAAGAAAGTAATGTTAGCTGTATTCTGATTGCATAGGTCATTAGCACCAAATGCGCAAATCCCTGTTTTATTTGGGAACGGTTAGTGGTCAAGATACCAGTGATTAAAAGCTCCGGAATGAGGAGAGCTCAAATATTTCAGATGGATATTCATCTTTCAAAAATGGTCCTGGGTTTTACTTCTTGTAAGGGGCTCACAGGGTCCATTTCTTTGCTGTTCATATTGCTGTTATGGTCACACGCCCTAAAATCTGCCTCCAAAGCCAAAGTGAGGATCTAAGAAGCCATGGGAATTATTCCTGGCTAGGGAAATCCAACAATCACTTTCAGTCAGAGGTCTACAAAGTGATCCAGTGCAAAGTGATCCAGTACAAAATGATCCAGTACTCCAGTTCCCAGGAGTGAGGTTAAAATGCTTACCTGCTATGTGACTCTATGGGACCAATTTCCAGCCACCCAACCCAAGGTTCCCCACAGGACAGTCCTCTGAATACCACGGATTGTACTGCAGTTAATCCCTTTAGAGCCCCACTTACTATTATGAGCCTGAGACTGAATGAGGGGAAATGTATAGAAATAATTCTTTGTAGATAACAACAGGGTTTCCAGACTGAGTATGTCAGAATCTAAGATTTCGGGAGTTTTCATCAAAGCTTCTGGGGAGGGAGCAACCTTCAAGCATGATCTCTGTAGACCAGCTTTTTCCTCTGCTGAGTCTCAGGCCAGCTTGGCCCTCTCAGTCATTTTTGTTTTCTCTCTACCTGAGCTTTTGTGAAATGATTGATTGGAAACTCACTTTTTGAGCTGAAAGCCATTGACACATTTTTATTTCCTGTTCTATTTTATTTTGCTGTTCCCTTGATTCTCAAGCAAAACTTTAGTTATATCATTGGCTTGGTCTGTGGCTACTTCAGGCTCGACTTGATCCTGAGGCATGGTTTTCCAACAAGGACACAGAGAATAATGTAAACTGCTGTACTCCGCTCTTTGGCTATCAAACATGCTTTGTTAACATTCTCATTTTCCATTAAATGAGCTATTGTTGCTGCAGGTCCATGGTTCCACTACAGAATTCGTAGCACAATAAACAAAGTGTAAAATGTATGTAATGAGGGCTGCCTCTAATTTCCCTTAATTGCACACTGAGTTACAGTGAGCGTGACCCTGACACCAACATTACTTCCTCAATACACAGCTTTGATGTACAGCAAATTTTTCTTCCATGACAGGTTTATTTCTTTGTTGAAGAATTGTTTAGAAGATATTTCATTGTATGTTGCAATGACGTAATAGGGCTCTGGCTGGCTTATTCACTTAATAGATGTGGTAATAATTATATGTCACTTTTTAGTGTATAGGCTCCTTGCTCCTCTCCAGGTTGATCGCTTAATCTAGGAGACGTTGAGTGGAGTTGCTCTAAAATAACGTCTGTGGGAAGATGAACTGCAGATTTATTTCTCTCTCTAAACTCGGGGCTTTGCATGTTCAGAGAAAAATGGCAGCCTCTTATCAAATAGGGCTCAGAAAGGGAGTGGAATCTCTCCATAGGATTTTTTTTCCATAGGATTATTTTTATTTAATGTTCAGTGTGTATTTTTTTGAAAACTTTTGTGAGGATAGCAGAGAAAATCTCTAGAGATATTAGAGATATTAACCACTCGGCAACCAATTCCTGAATACAAAAGGGATGATATGTGCTGGGTTAAGGGCCAAGAAAAGCTTTCATGGTGCTGGGAGATTGGATCTGTATCACACTATTTAATTCAAAATTATCTTTTATTTTATGTTTTGTACTTCCGGCCTTAGTTCTAACTGCTAATCCATTTTGGGTGCTTGCATTCTATTTTCTGTCTCTATTTGCTTTCTTAACTGTGTGTTGTACCAAAGCTGAATTCACCCTAAAATCTGGAACTGTCAATGTAAGTATTAAGGATGAGTAGATCCAGGGATGGGAAAATTGCAGACATTTAGAAAGGACAAGTGACATTGGCAAAGGATGACAGGGCTCAAAGAGCGTGACTTCTCAGCAATGGTCCGGTCCAAAGCTCATTGCCTTGAGAGGTAGCAAGGTGGTGTGGTTTAGATAAGCAGTAGGACTGGCGTAGCTGCTTAGATTGGTGGTGACAATTATGTGGCTGTCTGTGGTTGTCATTGGTGGTCACCTCATTGATCTTGCTGCTTGTACATTCTCAGGAGGGCAGCATCGGCCGCAGTCTTCACCCGACAAAAGCTTTTGTCATGGTGCCTTTGGTGGGTACAAAGGCCAAGACTGGCATTTTTGACACTGAGAGTGATTGAAGGCATTGTCCCAATGAGCAAATGAAATGCTGTGGTCTCCAGTTAAACTAGTATTCCAAGGACATCACCACTGTGTCTTTTCAGGACTGTGTGACCAAGTTTTAGCTGTGGGGTGGGAGGTTATTTTTCCAGAAGAGCTGGTGGGCATGAAGTCAGAAGTATAGTATATGTCTTATAAAACTTTCATTTCAGTCTTTCTGGCCTTGGCTCTTGATTTATGATGCTCAGCTTTTGGAATTCAAGGAAAACACTTCATCAAAATCCTGGATTCTGAAAACGAAAGGCGCTCAACTTGAGCCTATGGTCTTGCAACAAACAACAAGTCTGCTTTCTAAAACTCAAAGCCAAGCAATGATTTATTTAATCTAGGATGTTCTAACTTTCCCCTGAAGCTTTGAATGCCTCAAGGGTGACAGGAAAACAAGTAACAATTAAGGGTTTAAAAGAAAGACACTGATTAAATATTTTCAAAGTCACTCTCCCTGCTCTTCTCATCAGTAAATCCTTCCTCCTCAATCCTCCTCCTAAAGCATCTCTGCCCCTATGTGATATCCTCCTCCCTGCCAAGAAGGTGGGAGTGAGGATCTGTCTAGATTCTGTTGTCTCTCCCCTCGTTCTTTTCCATGCAGCTCTATCATGAGTGTGGACAAAGCTTTTTTGGGTGCGCAAATATAAACTTTGAGAGAGCCTTGAGTCACTAGGGGATGTTTAGCAGGTGCTTTGGTTAAAAACTGGAGGATGGAGGCTGGCACTCTGACCCTGTGCCCCCCAGCCTGAGGGACGGCTTGTCGCTGGTGTCTGAAGCCAAAGATCACACCAGCTGAACAGAAGCCACCAGAAAGGGAGAGCAGGACCGGGCTTCATGCCATGACCCCAAGCTTAGATTCTGTCTTCCACCTTCTGGGTTGTCTTTCCATCCTGACTCTAGAATCCTGTTTCTTCCTCTAAAACACAGCCTATCCAAATTCTGTCCCTTACATTCTTGCTCTCCTCTGTTTCCCTCGATTCGGCTCCCTGCTTCCACAACCGTCTCAGTATGTGACCTGCAACTACTACAATTGTTCTCCCCTTTCCAAGAAATGCTTTAGTTTTTCCAAAGAGTTTTAGATTTCAAGAAGTGGCCTGTAAATTTGGTTTTTCTGCTCATCCTTTCTTCCTTCGCTTGGTTATCTCGGCCCATGGTTTCTCAGTAGGTAAAGATACTGGAGTTCCAAGTTTAGGATTTGTGATTAGCTCCAAGCCCCTATTTCACTGAGGGAAGAGGGACTTGGGAGACCGACATGTGTTTACAGAAATCCCATTATTGACTCCATCCCAGGTCGAATATGGTGGAAGTGTGGACTAGCAATGAGTGAGAGATGGGCGTGGCTGGTGAGCTTTGGGACACCCCGCTGGCTTCTATGCTCTCTGGGGCCATACAAATGAAGTAGTTGAACATTCTTGAGACTTTCAAGGGGGCCACAGAACTGTAGAAAGACTCATGAAGAGGAAGAAGTCTGAGGTCAGGCCAGGGAGGCAGTAGAAGTCTAGGACATTTTGGCCAGAGGCATCGGCTAGGGGGAGTGCCAGCAACACGTCAGGTTCGGCAGGACCAGCTTTACTTGAGTGGAGGCCAATTCAGGATGTCCGGGGCTTAGTGAAAGAGCAGAAGAGAAAGGCCAGAGGCCAGTGGGCAAAGGCCCAGGAGAAGGAGATGTCACTACCGCAGACCAACAGGAAGTAGAAGCTAGGGTAGTATATAAAACTCCTCTCTCCAGTGTACTTATGCACACTCATCAGTAAATCCTTCCTCCTCAATCCTCCTCCTAAAGCATCTCTGCCCCTATGTGATATCCTCCTCCCTGCCAAGAAGGTGGGAGTGTGAAGGACAGCAGGAGAAACCCGAGAAATAATGAATTCTGTTTAAAAAAAAGTGTGTGATTCGAACAGGAGAAAGACTAAGAGAATGATCCATTAGTTTGGCTTTATAAAAATCACAAAGATCAGTGGACTGCAATGTGAAAAGAAATATGTTTTTCTGTAGGTAGATTGGGAATTTACATATGAAGTTGAATTCTGTTATATGCTTGTATGAAAATACCATATAGAAAACCAATATTTTGCAGAATTCATATGCACTAATAAAAATACCTTAAAAATTAGCTCACTTTAAAAGATAAACCTCATATTCATTCCCATGTATTCTACATGTCTAATATTTTATTTTATTTTATTTTGGTGCTGGGGATTGAACTCAGGGCCTTGTGCTTGCAAGGCAAACACTCTAACCACTGAGCTAAATCCCCAGCCCCATACATGTCTAATATTTTAATCAACCCTGTGATAAAACTAGGTTCAGAGAATTGAAATAATTTGCCAAGGACATAGCTAACAATGGATAGAGCTAAGATTTGAGATGTTAGTTTATTTGGTATACAAGTTTGTGTTTCTAACCACTGTACCAGAGTGTCATAGTTACATGGCTGTTATCTTTCTCCATTTGTACTTTGTTATAATCCATAGGAGGGTACAGCATAAAATAAGAGTACTGTCGCCCTCCCTCCTTCCTTGGTCTCTCTCTGCTTCCTGCCTCCCATGCCATAAGTACCCCTCCAACTGCCAGGCCTCTCTGCCATGCTGTCCTGCCTTGGAGCCAGCTGACCATGGACTGAAACCTCTACAAACTGAGCCAAAATAAACCTCTGCTTCTTTAATTTGTGGGTGTTGAGTATTGCCTCCAGCAATGAGAAAGTGACTAAGACATTGTCTCTCCAGTTTCTCTGACTTTATTCCTTCTCTTTTACCGGCCCTCATTTTGCCCTTTACCAACCACTCCAAGGAGCTTTAGGGTTGACGGTTGTTTCCTCCTGGAGTCCTCTTTGCCTACAACTAGCCGTGTGCTCCTCAGGGCACAAACCATCTCAATGGAGGCACCTTCCTTGACATTTTGGCACACTCAGGAGGAAGAATGTGAAGATAGCACAGTCTTTGGATGCAGAAGCCTACAAGTCAAGGGTTCATTCCGTTTGAGAGGTTCCAGGAGAATTGGGTTTAAGATGAATAGAATAATCATCATCCAGAGAAGTAAATTTACTTGGCAAGTTTCCACTAAAATAGATTTTTTTAAAATGTCAGATGGAACTAAAGCATTTAAAACATATGGTGCATTAACTAAATGTTTAAACATTTGCCTTTAGTTGTGTGAGAGCATCGTTGACAAGATGAGCTCAGTGAGCTGTGCCGAACATCTTTGGCTGGATCACTGTCCAGTAGAGAGCTCTATTTCCTGAATCTCTATAATATAAACCATCCCAGATGCTGACAACAGATACCCAATATGTGTTATAATTTCATTGCTGAATGTAAAAGCACATAAAAATGAAAGGTGTAAATGAGAGAATGTGCCTGTAATCTTAGTCATTACCTCTCATTTGAAATAGGTTCTACAGGAGGAGGATGCAGAGATGAGTATCATTTGGCAGCAGCGCAAGCCCCAGGATGCCACTACCCATTTCCACTGTCTTTCGGAAGATCCCTTATACTCTAATGCACAGTCATGAGTGTGGATGAGTCCCCTTCAGCCCAAGACCTTGCAGACATTGCTAATCAATCACAGCTCTTATTTATCCCATTAAGCCTGCACTTGGCCTGAGAGTTTTTCTCCACCCAGCACTCCAGGCAACCAGTGCTAGTTGATCCAAGCAGGCATTTAAAAAGAAACTTAATCACAATTCCCAGACACAGAACAATGGCAGAACAGCGGGATAATCCTATACCTGATATATCTAAAGATATGATAATTGTGGGCACTAGACTATTGAATATTGTTGGATTTATTCCTCAAAGGATGGCTTTGGGGAGGAATCCTCGGTTCTAGAAGAACCTAGGAAGACTTGGATTAGCCTTTATGGAGTTGCATAAAGTGCCAGTCTTCTGTCTCCCATGAAAGCAAACTGATTCTACATATACCTATGTCCTTTCCTCTTTTATACGCTGATTTTCACAAACTCAATGAAAATGCTGAGGATTCTAAATCCCATTTGAAACACGTTGAGTCAGGAACTGCCAGAGATCTTGACACTAAGATAATCACTTAGATTTCAGATACTGTCAGATTTCAGATAATGGAGAGAACTTCTCTCTCTGTGTCTCTCTCTCTGTGTGTGTGTGTGTGTGTGTGTGTGTGTATTGGTGAAATAATAACAGTTACCATATCTGTGTCTGAGCATGTGTTAAGCACTAACCATATACAACTGTCACTCACTCTTCATAATTTCCCTCAGAAATACAGCAATCCCATTTTATAGATGGAGAAATTAAGGTTTGCAATGCTGCAGAACTGGTCCAAGATCACAAAGGTAGCACACATTTGTGGCAGACAGAGTTGTGATGGCAATAGATGGCAAATCCTAAAAAAAAATTGAGAACAATTTAATGAAAGGTCTATTTGCACAAGCAAGGCAACATTAAAGAAATCCATAGGGACAGCTCTAATGCCTCCAGCGACGAGCAAGGATCAGGATCCTTTAACACATTCCTGCTGCCTTGAACCACTGATGGCACATGCATGACTCCCATTGGGTGGCTTGCACTACTGGTGGTAGAAGTGGTACAGTCCTGCATGGGACAGTCACATTGTACCTCCAGTAGTTCAAGCCACCTGCAGTGAGGCACAGGAACTACTTCCCAGCCCTGGACACGATGTCACTGATGAGCAAAACTGGCTTTTAGGAGAGGCGGTCCTTTACTGACCCGACCAGCCAGGCCTTGGAGAGCAGGAAGGGAATGGGGAGAGGGGAGACCCTGTGCCTCCTAGTGGCTGATTACCTGGAAGCCAGAAGGGGCGCTAGTCACCCCAGGTGCAGCCCATAAATCTCAGCATAAAGCTGAGAATGCCTCTTAGGGGTCAATGGGATTAATGAGGCTGATGGTGAAGCAGGAATAAAAACCGGTCTGTGGTTCCGAGCCTCTGCTCTTAACCAGCGCTTCACACTCCACCCCTTGCCTGGGGTTTAGGAAGTCTGACTCCAGATGCACCGGCCAGCACTTGCTTTTACTGGAGAGGGTGGAGGAAGAGAATCTGACCTTCCTGTGCGCCACCGCCCTGCACCAGCTCCCTGGCTCATAGCAAGTGCTCCTGAGTGCTACTTGTATTATTCCTTCCTCTTCTGTTGTCCTGCCTTTGTCTACTTCCTTTCTGCACTTTATTTTCATGATCAAAGTAATGGTTCCCAGTGCAAAGGAAGTCGATCCGCAATTTCCAAAGTGTTCCTTACAGAACTTATGTATAGTGAGACAGGAGGTGTGTATTCCCAGCATCCTAAATGGACATTGGATCTCACTTATTTGAAAGCCAGCACTTTTCTATCATTTGAAATATCCTCTAGCAAATTACTGACAATCGTTTCTTACATATGCAAGTGCGTTGGTGAAAGAATTGAAAAAGCCATTTTAAGGAAGCTATTTTAAAGATTGTTTACATTTCTGAAGGATTTATCAAGGCACGGGTTACCCAAGTCATGAACCATGGGTGATCCTGGGACCCCTTCTTCCTGTTTCTTTCCAATGTTTTCTTTTGTAGCTCTTCCGAGTCCTCTTTCCACCATCTCCCATTTTTCTCCTGTCCACTTGCGTCACTTATCTTCCATCTTCTTTCTCCCTGTTTCTGATTTGTTTTGCTTCTGCTTCTACTTTCTCAAGAGTTGAAGAGATACAGGTTATGCCTTCTGATCATAAGCTCTAAATGCAAACCTCTGAACGTAAGTTCTAGTTCCTTATTATTAAGGATATGATTTGGGTAAACTACTTACTCTTCCAGAGCCTCAGTTTCCTCATGTGTAGAATAGGATGATAATTACTTACTCTTCCAGAGCCTCAGTTTCCTCATGTGTAAAATAGGATGATACTTACTTACTCTTCCAGAGCCTCAGTTTCTTCTTGTGTAAAATAGGATGATAAAGACACTCATAGTATTGGTAGAAAAATTAATAATGAATATAAAAACCTTACCACAATCATTGTTTCCTTATTCCTTTGAACAACTTTTTCCTTTCACCTTATTTCTTTCTTGCAAAGCTACGGTTCTCAATGCCAAAATGTTAGCTGATTTGTAGACTAATAAAATGCTGGAGGTTGATGAATCCCACAAATCAAGATCTGCGATAAAAGTGCTATGGATTAGCAGGTAACTTTGAGAATATGTTAAGAATATTTACAGATAAAAAGTTTGTCATTCATGTGTATTTTGAAAATGCTTCTTTTTGTGGTTTGAGAAAACTCTCGCAGGCGATGTGCCTGTCACATGGAGTTAAGAGGTATCAGCAGCAGCCTCCAGGAATAGCTGTATTAATGCAGTGATGTTCTTTTGGACCAGAGCTGTAAAGACCCACGAGTTGACAAAAGGGCTGTGTAATTGTTCCGTATTTGACTTTCCCTGGCATGGCTCAAAGAAGGAATTGAACTTGTGGATAAATAACGCTGGCACAGAACTCCACACCATCTGCAAATATTGCAGAAACGAACAAGGGAAGCCAACGAGCTGTGAGTGACAGAGATTAATCCTCCAAGTCACAAAGCCATGTAGTTCCGTTTGGAATTTAAGCAATGCCAGTGAGTGCCACGGCCCTGGAACATTTCTTTGAGGCGATGAAGACATTTATCAGCCATAATGCTGAGGTGACTGCTGTGCCTGGAGTCTTTGGTGCTGTGGAATCCAAAGGCACCCAGAAGGAAGACATTTCCTCTTAAAATTAGGAGAGGCAATGAGATGATTATGTTTGTTTCTTTATTCAAAGCCACTTTCCTCAGGACTCATATGGACTCTCCTTGTAGGATGAGTGGCTGTGTAATTAGCGGGGGCTTACTTAATACAAAAAATCACACCTTTGGGGAAAATCTATTATTTAACACATTCGTTTTCATAAAATGCATTTGTATTTATTAAATAGTGCTATAGAAATCCATTTTCAAAAATAATTTCTAAATATTAAAATAGGTCATACCCATAAACATTTCAGCAAAATAAAAAAGAACTTGAATATTGATGATTAAGCTGTTCACCTGAAACTTTGGAAATAACCTAAATAGAATAACTATGGTTAATACATCGCACATATGTGAATCCATTTTACACCCATCTCTGTTTCTAATGCCATTTTTCTGATATTTTTCTAAATAATTATTTTTTACACAAAAGCTTATTAATTTTTTCTCACAAAATTACCTGCAGTGTTATTCTAAGTGTAATTTGTAGTTAATACATTTGAAATTACTAGCATATTTAATGGACTTATCTACATACCAAATATTTTAAAGTGAATAAAAATTCTTTCTTCAGATACTGAAGTATCCCACAAATGTAGAGAAAAAGCTTGCTACATGGAAAATACAAATGTGTCAGCCCAGATATTTTACAAATACTCTTGCCATCACCATAGAAGCTATGTAATTTTGGAAATGTTTTAAACAAAAATTTCCAATTAAATTGTCTCTATGACTCTCGGGTTTCTCCAAACTAAGATGTTGCAGAATCGTAGGCATTTTTATTTTCACTGTGTTCCAGTTTTAGAATACAAGCTTGTCTGAGTAAAAGTTCCATCAAAAGAGTCTCATGACAAGTTGAGATATTTCAAATGCATTTTAAAAATCTCAAATTTAAATATTATATCACCCAAAGGTTCAACTTCCTTTGCTATATTCATAAGTTTAGTGATGTTTCATTAAACTGGTACTTTCAAAAAAACCTGTACAAACTATTTGCTTTAAAAATAGACGCTGATATTTCTCCAGCAAAATCGCCCCTTCCATTTCAAATGGTGGTGATAGCATTATGATTCCCAAGTTGGATGTCGAACACCTGCAAATATTCAGTGCAAGTTACAGTTGAAGAAATAGAAATTCAGTACTTAAAATTTTATTAAACATGTTTTTTATATTTCTAGAATTCATTGCTGCTGAAAGGAGTTATCACAAAATTTTTTTGACAAAAACATAAATAAGAAACCGTCAATTTACAGCATATTACTATAAAACCATTGTAGTAGGAGCTGTTCTCCACACAGTATGTGGAGAAACCACTTGGTTTTCACTTCCCACATCTTTTACATACACCTAACCTATGACTTCCCAAGTTCCCCTGGCTCTGTGGCCTCGTACTATGGTGGCTTCATGCATCTTGCCATCTGTGCCACAGTTGCGGTACCATTCGCTTGACAGGGACAGTACTACTGTGCAGTTCTACCTACAGCACCAGCATCAGGGACCAGAAGGAGTCTGCTTCCTCCAGCCCCTAGTGTGCAAGAGCACTTGATTGTCTCAAAAGGAGGCATTAGTTACACTGCATCTAAAACCAGGAAGGAGAAGAAAGAAAGATCTCGGGTTGTTTTTCAAATACCAGGTGTTAAATTGAGAGCCGTGTTTATGGCATGTGCATTTCACACACAGCCTAGATGAAACCAGAGCAGAAGCTGGAGGTAGATGTGGAAGCCTAATAAACCTGGCATATTTTACTGGAACTGCTACTACTAATACTTTCATAAAAATGAAAGAATAACCACAGATACTGAACCAGATGGACTCCCAGGACACCAGACAAACCTGGATATATGCTTCCCCTGTTGAGCTTGATATTCAGACCATCCTGGCTCAAATGCTGGGAGTATCAATTAATAGATGGCCAACTTTAGGCATCCATGTATCCTCTATCTTCTTATTTGCAAAATGAGTGCAACAACGCATGCCCTGCGGGGCTATTGTAGGGAGAAAATGTGAAAAATTGCCCAGCACAAAAGCCCAGCTGCATATAACAAACACTTAGTACACGAGACAGGGCAGTCGCTAGCATCGCCATGCCCCTCTCACCCATTATGTTTTGGCACAAATGTCACAAGATGACTGGTACTTGGGTTGATTTTTCTCACGACAAAAAAAAAAAAAAAAAAAAAAAAAAAAAAAAAAAGGACCAGAATCAGAACAGAAAAGGGCTAGAATAACAGAAAAGGGCAGTATAACAGCCCTGCAATATTGGGAAGGGACATAAATTTGTGTCATTATTCCTTCAAAACAGGAGGAGAGCCGTGCATTATCAAGCACTTTCTCTAAGTCTGGCTCTGGGACAACATTTATTCCTTGTTATAGGACAGTATCCTGTTCTCACTGGTGCACTTTCCCATCACCGCCACACAAGGCAGTATTATCATCATCGCTCCCGTTTACAGATGAGGAAATTGAGGTTTCAGGAAGGGAGACCTAACAAGGAATGCAAACAGAAATAAAATCAATGCTCTTCAGTCAATATTTTAAAATTTTAATCCCTGATCACGTTACTTCTCAGAAGTTAAAAATGGTCACAGTTTACCAACATCTGGAATGCTCAATGCATGATTCTGTTCAGCAAAACTAAGCAGAATTTTGTGAGAAAATATTGCTGTCCTTATTAACCCATTTATGCCTAGTGTTCCGCTTTTGGAACACCACAAACAATGGAACGTAATAAAAATGTTTTCCTTCAAATTCTTGTTGCTTGAGTTTTTTTAGGTAACATATATGAATTCTTATGCAAAAAATCAAAAAAATTGCAACCGTCAGTATGAGAGGGTTAAGAATCTCAGATTCAAATGGAATGATTCTTATCTAAATTTGTCTAAACAGTAGCCTGAGGTGATTTGTAATTTTTACCTATTGTCAATATCAATTTCCATAATGTCTTTAAAATAAAGAATAAAACTGGATTATGATATAGTAACAACTCCCAAATCCTGGTAAATTTCAAATGACACTGGATTATTCCTTGGTCTTGCTACCTGTCTATCACAAATCAGTAGAGGTTGACTTTCTAGAGCAGTGACTTGGAGGCTCAAATCACCAAGATAGTTGTAGTTAGTCAGCTTCATGTTGCTATAAAGAAATGTCTGAGGCAACTAGGCTATAAAGAGAAAAGGCTTGTGATAGAAGGATGTTGTAGAGCACACCACAAACATCATGAGCCAGGAAGCAGAAAAAGACTGAGACTGGGGTCCCACTATACTCTTTAAAGGCACAGCCCAAGAACCTAACTTTCTTCCACTAAGCCCTAGTTCCTAAAGGTTCTGCTCCTTCCCAGTGGCACCACAGGCTGGTCATCTGAAATGAACACATGGATACTTGGGGACATTTTTCCAAGGCACTGCAGAAGATTGTTATGTTAGAGTTTGTCCATTGCCTGCCAGAGAAGGTAGTAAGCTCTCAGGGACCTTACACTATACCATCTACTCATACCCCAGTTGAGCCATGGGGTGGAACAAGCTACCTGGGCCCTCGCAACCATAGGGAGGTCAAGATGCACAGAATGGTGCTTGGTGCACTGAAGGGGAGAAATGTAAATACTTGGCCATCAGTAATAATCATTGCTCACACAGAGTTACTGCAAATGTTGCAGGTTATTATTTTCTCTTTATTTTCACAAAATGCTTTATTTGAAGCGTCAGGTGGTCCCCTGTATATAATATGTTGCACTATTAAGTAAACAAAACTTTGCTCACATATTTTCACAAAATTTGCCTTTTTAAAAAATGACACTGACTCCTACCTAGGCAGGATTCTTTCAGGAAATGTGTCATTTTCTTGTCTAGAAGTCAATGAGTTCAAAGAAAAAATAAGGTTGGATTGAAAGGACGTGGAATCAAAACCCAGTTAATGCCTAAAAGACGCCAAATTGGAAAGTGTTACTCTTCGTTGTGTCATCCATCACTGCACATGGCTCAGCAGGCAAAAGACTATCTCAAGCTGGCAGTCTTGCCATAGAAATAGATCATTTCAACGAGACTAGCAAAATTACGGAGCTCCACATGGCCACGACATTCCGTTGACTATTTCAAAACCAGGATGGAGCAGAGTGAATAAAAAAATCAAAATCCAGCCGAATTCTAATCAGAGCAAACATCTATAAATCTGGAAAATATTCTTGTGTTGGATTTTGGGGGTCCCTAAATATTAATTAGCTGTAAATTACTTTTAGGTTACCCTTTCAGCTTCTAGAAATGTATCAGCCTCTTCATAAGAATCCACACTCAATAGTAAAGATGGAACTTAATGTCCTAGGCTTAGTTGTATTTCATAGAAGCGAGCAGTCCCTTCGTGGCACATTACAGAGAAGGAAATTGCAGCAGATCCTCCAAATACATGGGCCTGAAAACCCCAGATGAACTTGGCTTTCAGGGAGTCAGTGCCACACAGAAGATTCTTGATTGTACCATTGTTAAACTCCTACTGTATTTGGTAATAATGAAAAAAACAGGGCAATTCAATTCAACAAATAGCTGGTGAGCACCTACTAATATGCCAGCCGGCAAGTGCTTTGCAGCCTTCAAGGAGCTCTACGAGATGAAAGGTAGTATTGTTGTCATGAACTGCATTTGAAACTGCAGAGAACCAAGTCAACAAAGTGACAAAATAAATGAGTGGATTCAAGTTCTTGTTATAGAAGGTCTGTATTCGTAGAGTACATCTAGGTCCAGAGCAAGTGTTGGCGAAGAAGAAATGATTTATTTTGATATCTATGTCAAAGCACATATTATGTATTACAGAGTAAAGAAAATTTTTAAGCCCAGTTTTATGAGTAATTCTGACTTCTAAAGCAGTTTAATTGTTCATCATGTCAGCTGGTTCATTAAGAAGGTTCTTTGTGTGATGTAAAAAACGATATATTTCAGCATTATTTGGCACAACTCGTGACATAGACATGATGGCATATTAGATAGCAGTTCATAACTCTTGAATGTTTTGAGAGGCTGACTGCAATAATAGATGTTCTTGAATGAAATATTTTAATGAAAAAACAAGGCCACGTGTAAACATTTTTTATGAAATTTAAAATCACCAAATTTGTTGTTGTTAGTGTAATCAATTAATGACATTTCAAAGGTAAAAAAAATCTATTCAGAATCTTGTGATAATGCCTGAAAATAGATATGATTTCTGCTAGTTGATATACTAATAATCTGATAAAATATGCTTTAATGAAAGAATTATTGATAATGATGACCATTAAATAATGATAAAATATTCAATTTGCTAGGAAGATGTATGAATTCTAAACTTGTATACATCTAGTAGACTCAAATATATATGACACAAATGAAGAGGCCTCTGGGGAGAAAGTGAGAATTTTACTATCAAAGCAGGAGATTGTAACAATTTTCTCTGTTGACAAATCAAACACATAAAATATAACAGTGTAGACCTCAATGGTATGTGACAGGCATTTATGGAATGTTGTATTCAACAATTGCAGAATACAAACAATTTTCCAAGAAATGTAAAAGGTTTATGGAAATTTCCTTTGGCTAAGTCACAAAATTGGTTTTAGATCTCCAAGAACGGGTGTCTGTGAAGAGCAGCTGGATGTCCCTCATTATGCTTCCTCTCCTGGGTCTGCAGGTGAAGTATGTTCTGCAGTCTCCTTGCATTGAGCCTGAAAATGGGTTCGTTCCGGTGGACAAATGAAGGGGGAAGAGATGACCCCACTTCCAGGCCTGGTCCCTGAAAACAGCCTCAAGGGACACTACACTCTCTTCCCTCATCCGCCAGCCTAGTGTAGCAGGTGTCTGTGAGCCCTCAGGAGACAGAGTTACTGAGTAGATGTGTATGGCCCGGGTTGTTGCCCGGAGGAGAGCAACCCAGGAAAGTGTGCTGACCAGCTGCTTTGTGTGACAAATACTATTTTGTAAGTGCTAAATTGCTGAGTCTTAGAACTGCTGGTGACTCCAAGTAGCTGACAAAGAGTATTTCACAAACTGCCTTCTCTGACAAAATTGCAATTAGGGTAAAAACCAAGTACAAATAATGATGAGATAAAGCTATGCACTTGAAAGTTCAAAAAACACTTTCAAACAACTCATGGATGAAAGAGTAAATAATGAAGAAAATTAAAATGTATGTAAAACTGTGCAATAATTAAAATACTAAGTATTCAGATGGGTAGGTAATTGTTGACGCAGTATATACAGCCTTACACGTCAACATTAGGAATAAGGAGGGGTCAAAAACAATGGTCTAGATTTCTAATTTAAGGAATTAGAAAAACAATAGTAGAAAGAAGATCAGAGAATAAATTCATGAAGTAGAAAACAAATATATAATAGACTCAGTAAGCCAAAAGTCAATTTTTAAATTGAAATATAGAATTCATCTACTATGGGATTTACCATTGAAAGTGCACAATTCAGTGGTCTTTAATATATTCACAAATATGTGAAATTATCATTGCTGTATAATTCTGTAGTATTTTATCAACCTCAAAAGAAACCTTGTAACTATTAGTAGTCACCTCTCAGTCCCTTTTCACCTCAATTCTTGGTAACCATAGTGACTTACCTTCTGTCACTATGAATTTACCTATTTTGGACATTTCATGTAAGTACAATTATGCAATATGTAGCCTTTATAATTTGTTTCCCTTTTTAGCATAATGGTCTTTAAGTTTTATACATTTGTACCATGTATTGGTCCTTCACTATTTTCTTTTTATGGAAAATTATCTTTCTTTATATGAATACACCATATTTTATTAATCCAATCATTGATTGATGGTTATTTAGGCTGTTTCAATATTTGGGCTACTGAGAATGAAAATTAGTTCACAAGTTTTTGTATGGGTGTATGTATGTATATATGTATGCATCTATCTACAGGTATATAGATAGGTATATGTGTATATGGGTAGAAAAGGTGCATATGTTTATACTGTACTTATATATGACCAATTGTCTTGAGTATATCTAGAAGTAGAAGTGCTGAATTTTATGATAATTTTATGTTTAACTTTTTGAGGAACTTCCAAATAATTTTTCCAAAGCTGCTACACTATTTTACATCTCCACAGCACTGGAGTCCTCTATATTCATCACTTCTTCACTAACTCTCGAGTATTGTTATTATTATTATTATTATTATTATTATTATCATTGCCATCCTTTTGTGTGTGAAGTGTTATCAAATTGTAGTTTTGCCTTTCTCCAACGATGAATTTTGTTGAACATCTTTCACATATTGACCCATTTCTATATTTTTATTTAGAAATATCTGTTCAAGTTCTTTGCCCATCTTTAACTTCAGTTGTTTGCTTCTTTATTATTGAGTTGTGAGAAATCTTTGTATATTATGGGTTTAGACTTCTGTAGGACTCTTTCAAATTATTGATGACATCATTCACAGCATGAAGTTTACTGACTTCAATGAAGTCTAGTTTAGCCACAGTAGTCTCCCCTCATCTGTGGTTTCACTTTCTGTGGTTTTAATTGCCCATAGTCAATTGTGAGCCAAAGTTACTAAGTGGAAAATTCCAGAAATAAACAATCCGTAAGTTTTAGATCACTTGCAACTCTGAGTAGCAAGATGAAATCTTATGCACAGGGCTCCATATTGCCAGGAAAGCGAATCATCCCTTTGTCTAGTGTATCCACACACTTCTTGCCCATCGGTCACTTAGTACCGTCCTGGTTATCAGGTTGGCTATTGCAGCCTTCGTGTTCAAATAACTCTTACCTTAATTAACAGTGATCCCAAGTAGTGGTGCTGATGATTCAGATGTACCAAAGAGAAGCCATAAAATGCTCCAACATAGTGAAAAGGTAAACGTTCTTGATTTAACAAGGAAAAGAAAAGTATTATATACTGAGTTTGCTAAAATCTACATTAAGAATGAATCTTCTATCTATAAACCATGGAACAGAAAAAAAATTTGTGCTACTTTTACTGTCACATCTCAAACTGCAAAAAGCATGGCCCACAGTGTGTGAGTGCTTAGATAAGACAAAAAAAGACATTAAATTATACGGTTCGGTACTATCTGAGATTTCAGGCATCCCACGGGGTCTTGAGATGTGTCCCGCATGGAGAAGAGGAACTACCATATATTTTATTTTATTACTTGTGCTTTTCTCAACATATGTAAGAGCATTGTCTAACCAGAGTTGTGAAGACGTACACCTTTTTTTTCATAAACGTCTTGTAGTTTTAGCCTTTATAGTTGGGCTTTTATCGATTTTGAGTTCAATTTTTACAAAATAGAGGACAAGTTTTATTCTTTTCCATGTGTAACTCCACTTGCTGTAACACCTCCATTCATCTGTTCATATTTTCACATTTCCTCCATCATTTCTTCTTTGTGCCCATTTGTTTAGTATTGTGGTGTTCAGTTTCTAGGTATTTGTGAAATTCCTAATCTCATTCTGTAACTGATTTCTAATTTCATCTTCTTGTGATCTAAGAATTCACTTTACAATGATTTTAATTCCTTTACGTTTCCTGAGGCACGTTCTGTGACCTAATTTATGGTCTGTCCTGGAGAATGTGATCAGTACATGAGAAGATGGTGTGTTCTGCTCCTGTGTGTAGATGTTTTGTTGTGTGTGTAGGCCCAGTTGGTTTATGGTGTCGCTCAGGTCTTCTATTTTCTTGTTGATCTTTTGTCTGGGTGATCTGTTCTTCAAAGTGAGTATTGAATTACCTATTTTTACATTCAATTCTATCAGTTTTTGCCTTATGTTTCCTTAGCCTCTTCTGTAACATGTCTATATGTTTATAATTTTTATATCATTTTGATGGATTGGTGGTTTTATCATTACAATGTGTCTTTCTTTGCATACAGTAACAATATTTGTGTGTGTGTGTGTGTGTGTGTGTGTGTGTGTGTGTGCGCGCGCATGCGCATGTGCTGGGGATGGAACTTAGGTGCTTGCACTTGCTAAGCAAGCTCTCTACCACTGAGCTAAATGCCCAACCCCACAGTAACAATTTTTGTCCTTAAGTCTATTTTGGTTGTTATTGATGCAATCACTCCACTTCTCCTTTGTGTGCTGTTTGAATGGTGTATCTTTTTCCAAAATTCGAACTCCAACTTTCTTGTATCTTTAAATCTAAACTGTTTCTCTTATTAAAGAACCACTTAAAGAAACATTTATAGCTAGAAATACTCCATACTAAATGGGAGAAAAATCTCAAATTAATAACTTCACCTAAGATCAGTCCAAACATTTCCTAAGAACAATGCTTTCATATAAGGAAGGAGTCTTGCTCTACTAGATTTAACCTCACCTAAAGCTATTGGATTTACAACAGCATGTTGCCATCACAGGGACAAACAAACTGAACAAAACTGAGATATCTGAGATAAGCCCGCAACGTATGCAAAACTTAAATTATGCTGGTCTACACACTGAAAGTCAGTGAGTAAAGGATGGACTATTAATAAATGGCGCATGGCCAATTGGTTATTCAAATGGAAAACATATTTAAAAATTGATTCTGTATCTCATATCACAAAATACAACTCCAAGCAGATGAAAGATATAAATGTGAAATGCAATATGTCAGAACACCTGTGAGAATCTCTGGAGGCATAGTCATGAGTTTAAAGAATTGTTTCTTATATGAAACACAAATTTCCACAGAGATTGCTGGTAATATTTATCTACATTAAAATTTAAAGCTTCTATAGACCAGGAACACCACATAGACTATGAAAAGGAGGCCTCATATTGAAAGAAGCTATTTGTGATTCATATAAATGACTAAAATTTTGTATCCAATGTGAATTTAAATCTGCATCCCCAAAAGAGGTATAATAGATACTAGGTAAAAGAAAGATAATATTCAAAAAGGAGGAGAACTAGAAAGGGAGAAGGGGGAAAAGAAGGAAGGGAAAAAGGAAAGAAAGGACAAAGGGGAAAAATGTAAAAAATGTAAATGCTATGAATAGGGAAGGGTGGGGGAATAGAAAGTAGGGGTGAGGAAGAGGGAAGGAAACCAAGATACAGCATATACAGGTACAAATGAACCATGATGAATGTGACCATTATGTACACGATGTACCAATACATGCTCTTGGTAAAAAATTTTTTAAAAAATCGAATTCAGGAGCACACAGACAAACAACAACAACAACAACAACAAATTTTAAAAATCCTGTTGTAAGAAAAAAAAAAAAAGAATCTTGTCATATAAACATTTCAATGTGGATTTTCCCAGGGTTGGAAGGCATTGTGTAGCCAAATCACAAAAACACTTTTTATCTACTCAACTCTCTGTGTTAAGTAGTGTAATAAATCCAAACATCCTAAAATAACTTTCACGCCCAGAAGGATTTTATAATCTAGTTATGGACACAAATACTGTGATGCAAATGTGAAGCAGTGTACTAAGGGCAGATGCTCAATGGAAAACTCCCAGTAAACTCAGCGTGTGGGTCCTGGTAAAGGGGCAGACAGCTGGGACACCTCGCACTCATCTGCACACTTGCTCTTTCTCACCAACTCCTCTTGTGTCTCTCCTCTGAACTTCTGTGTGAAAGTCAAGTGGCTTTACCATAGAGTTCCATCGGGGCTTTCTTACCAGGCCTTCTACAAATTAAAAACAGGACTTTAAAAGAAAAAAGTCAGTCAGGAAAAAATGCAGATGACATGGTTAGCTACACAGAAAATCCTAAAGAATCTGCCAAAAAACTTAATATGGGAAGTAGGTGAGCTCAGAGTATACAACATAAACACACAAGAAATCAGTCGCCTCTTGACATGAGAACAATAAATGTATAAATATTACAAGCACTCTGGAAAACAGGTGGGCAGTCTCTCATAAAACTTTGCACGCAATTATCCTACAATTTAACAAGTGTACTTGAGCATTTATCCATAGAAAAGTAAAGATGAAGATTCATGTTCCTATAAAAAGTTGTACATGAATACGCGTAACAGATTTATTTGTAATAGCTAAAACCTGGAAAGAATCCAAAGGCCTTTCAGGAGGTGAATGGTTAAACAAACTACGGTATATCCATATCATGGAACATAACAGCACTGAAAGGACTGAACTCTTGTTGCTGAGTGGAAAAAGCCAATCCCAAAGGACTACATACTGTATAATTTCATCTATACTGTACAACATTCTTGAATTACGGAAATGGGATACACATTAGTGGCTGCCTATAAGAAAGGCAAAGAATATGAAAGTAAGCATAGTTACAAAAGGGTAATGCGGGGGATCTTTGTGGTGATGGAAGTGTTTTGTATCATAGCATGGTGGTGACCATTATGCACTAGCACATCGTAAATTTGGACAGAAATGAATAAACATGCATACATACATCAGTGCAAGTGGAACAGGAAGTCCGAATAAGATGGGATGAATTGTGTCTGTGTCGGTGTGCTGGCTCTGATGTTGCATCGCGGCGTTACAAGATGCGTCATAGAAGGAAGTTGAACAAATGGTGCACAGAATCACTGTATTTTTAATTATCTCGAAACAAAACGTATCAATAAAAATTTTTAAAAGAATGAAAAAATAACCTGGAGAAGAAGCACCAAAAACTTATAAAAGGACTAGTAGTGAGAAAAGAAATACAAAGTCTCTTACAGACGTGCCTCAGAAAGCGCAAGTCAGAAACTGAGCAAAAGGGTGAGCAAGCTGCCCGGTTTCCTTTCTGTGGCCCCATACGATGGCTGAGAGACAGGTGCCGGTTTCATTATTAAGGACAAGATAACAGGTTTAATATATATTTAATTAGGCTGGAAGGCATGTAATACATTTGAGAAAGCCTTCCATCAAAATTAATTCAAATAAAACCTTTAGTCATGTGCAGGGAATTAGCCTCAGTTACCAAGACAAATTGCAATAGAGACCACCTCATTACCCCGCCATCCTGGATCAATGAGGCATTACCCCAGAGCACTGAGTCGGTCATGCTGCCATGAAGACCACATTTTCTACGTTATTATAAAATAAAATTATAATAAAATATGATTTTTATACTATCACCACCTTCAATCAGCCTCCAAGGTGACAAATCAGTAATATTTCAGGCACTGCAATGAAAAGAGATTCTAAATCAAATGGCTTATTAAACAGATAAGTTCAAATGAAAAAAAGTATATGTTTCATGCAGGTCTTCTGTTTTAATATTTGAATGTACAATTTGCCAATGTTTCAGGATCGTTCATAGTGCATGTAAAAGGCCATGACAGTGAATAACATCGCCCATGCGCATTTATATTGTAAAAGGAAAGCACTGTATACAGGTCATTAACCATAACAGAATTTGAAGGGTGTTTAGCACAATAGCAATACTAATTCTGGAAAAAATAGAAAGATGAAAGGAGCAATAACCCTGGCTTAAGCAATAACATATTTTTCTTTTATTGATTATCTATTTTTTTTCTTTTAGGATTTCAACATTGAAGGAGACCCAAGAAGCCATACAATCAATCCCTCGAATTGAAGTTTGAAAAGGCAAATCATCTTTTTCCGTTGGCCTGGCAGGTAATAATTAACTTGGGATCATCTCAGATTCTCCTCCATTAAATAGTTCTAGGGAGCGAACTTATCTTGGTGTATTTACTGGACTCGTTCTAAGTCCTCAAGGTGTTTTGAAGGGTGACATGCAAACTATTAACACTAGTTAAAATAAAATTTCAGGAGACATGAGACTTGGTGAGAAATGCGTGAAAGGATTCCCATTTATAGAGAGAGTAAGTAAGGCAGGGAGGTGGAGGTCAGATTTGCCTGAAGTAGTACAGAAGTTGCTAAGCAATTGGGACCCAGTTCCATTAGTCTGGGTAGAGCACCCGTTTCACTTACCCTGAACTGTGTTTGCAGCAGATGTGTATCTTGGGAATAAACGGACTATACTGAGAAACAACAGTTGATTCTTGTGCTCTGGAATGGTAATTAGAAGGCTCACAAGTAAACACTTGGAGGAGGGTAAACACCCGTATTCATGAAGCCATTGTGCTGTTTGCGTTTGCCAGTGTCTGCAAATTGGTATTAGTCACCAGCCATGAGAGGAAGCTAGGAAGGGAAATTAACATTCACAACCCCACGTGTCGTTCATAAGGGTGCAAATTGGTGGATATTGTATTTTTTTTCAAAGTGAAAACTCTGAGTTCTGTGCCTAAGTTTTATTTCAAGAAACATTTTGGTTATATCAAAGACCCAGAGCCATTGTGTTTATTCAAAAATCCTCTTTTCTGATTGGGATGAAGAAAAGAGGGTCCTAGGATACCAGGATCTGAACCTTGCAACTAGAACTCCTCACTCCTAATACACCTTGGTGTTGATTTTGAACTACGCCGTTTCCACTGTCCTGGCTACCCGCTGCCCTGTTCCAACACTAACTCTACTGTAACTTTATTCGTGTGTCTGGCTGAAGCAGATGTTAGGGCCCTAGATGGAGGTGGGGAGCATGTACTTTCTTTTCTGGACTAGGTCTGTCCGTCACTATGAAAAGACTGTAGACTGTCTACGAATGAGATTCCAACCCTCTATACTGCCTCTTGGAGAACTCTAACTTTGACTAGAAATTTATATTTTAGAATTTTCCATCAACATAAGAAGTTTTGTTGACATCTTATACTTTACCTCCAAGACCTTGATTGTAACTTTTCCTTTTTTTCCCGGACAAAGGCATTTCTATTGTAGAAAAGAAAATGATAACAGGATATGATGAATATTAGAAGTGGATGATTATCTTTGACTCGTGACTTTTTAAATTATATATGATAGCTCTTCAATATGACGAGAAGAGAACAAAGAGAAAGGAGGAATGTTTGTTGTTTTATTGGTCTGCTTTAATTGTATTCTTTCATCTTGATAATAAGCTGAACCTAAGAGCTGCTGTTTGCAGTTTGGCTTCTAAACTGAAAAAAAATTTTCCTAACAAAATCTGAGAATTTCAAGGAAAACCATGATGGGTCGATATTGCTTCGTTGGTGGCATCTCTGAATTGGGTGATCCAGAAAAGAGATCCAGGGACAAATTGCAAACAATTGTAATAGCAGTACCTGGACTCAACACAGGAGGGTGAAAAGCACATGAACAATATTCTGTAGATTCAACTACTGTTGGCTTCATAAAGAGACTGGCACATGTCTGCTTTGGGGACATGACGGGAGAGGGAAATGAGGGATATCTGGGAAATCAAGACGACTTTGTGGAAAAGAAGGCTTTTGTGAAAGGTGTAAAGAGGAATGAAGAAAGAATCAGAGGTAAGCAGTTCCGAACATATAGATGATTAAAGTGAGAATATGTTTAGGAAAAGAAATTGTCTATTTGACAGTAGGATACACAAAAAAATGGAGGGAGCAGACAAGGAAATAAGGGGCTTGTCCTGTAGCAAGAAGTCTGAAACACTTGTAAGAAATTGTGAGAATTGGGCTGAGGATTTAGCTCAGTGGTTAGAGTGCTAGCCTTGCAAGCACAAGGCTCTGAGTTAGTGTTTTTATAAGCCATACATCTCATAGAATATTTAATACAAATATGTAGAAATCCCCCAGGTTGATATTCCATTTCCACATACTTTTAAATTTTTGCTTAGAACTTTAGGGGAGTTATAGGTGCCTAGGAACCTGAGGACTACAACTTAAGCAGCTTTGATTCAGACTGACTTGAATGGCATTTCAAAATAGAGATGGAGGGAACAGAGTGGAGGGCTGGGGAAGAGGGGGGAAAACCAAGATGCATCATGTACAGGTACAAAATAAATGAGGTGAATGTAATCATTATATGTACATTGTACCAATGCATGTTCTTGGTTAAAAATTAACAAAAATAAATAAAAAAAAGAATCCATTAGTTATAAGAAAAATTGCATATTATTTTGACATAGACCAGAATTTCCTACCATTTTTTTCTGCATATTACCTTAGAAAGCATCTCCTGGAATTAAAATTCAGAAGGACAAGTGTATGTGGTCACAAGTCAACCTGTGTGTACTTTAAAAAAATCTATATTGGTACCGAGTTGGAAGTAAAAAGAAATTTGAGAATTGCTACCTCCTCTTTTTATCTCCTGGAGGTAACATCACACCCACCCAAGGAACCGTTCCGCAGGGCCCGGCACTTAGTGCAGCGGTACCATCCCGTGATCCTCCGCGGGAAACAGCTCTACCTAGCTTCATGATGTTTAGGTGTGAATGGGACTTAAATTCTGGGAACACAAAGCGCCTTTACATTTGTCTTCCACCTTTCTTAACTCCCTTTCTTTAATTCAAGAGACAAACATTCTTGTCTTTACTCACTAGGTATGTGATTTTGGGAAAATTATGTATCTTGGCATTCATACCTATACAATAAAGGTTGTGGAGATAGATGCTCTGGCCTAGTGATTTTCAAACTTGAGCATTTGTAGAATGATCATGAAGTCTTTTTTAAAGCAAAGGTTACTGGGTCCTGCATAAAATTTCTTGATTCCGAAGGTCAGGTTGGGGCCCGAGCGCATCCTTGCTGTCGAACTGGCGGATGATGCTGACCGTCCGACTAATTAGGGCTCTCCAGCAGGTGTGTGACCTGTGAACTCGTGCCCGCTTTCCCATGGAAATCTTTTTCTCTCCTGAGCTGATGACTCACAGCCCAGCTCCTCCTGGTTTGTGATGGAAGGCCCCCCCCCCCAAGTTTTCAATGCGTTATTGTGCATAAGGGTGTTTTCTGCAAAAGATCGCTGTATGATCCTAAATGATTGTTTTCAATTTCGGATGTGTCGGGAGCACTAGTAAACTGTTTTGCTGTGCTGCCAACACAGTACAAACACAAACTCTTAGAGGTCTGCTCATTTGATGAACCCCGCCGACACGCAGATAGATCCGGCAGCGCAGAGGCCCTATTGTGCGACATTTCCGCCAGGGGAAGCGAATCCTTCATAATGTGAGCGTTAGTGTGCGTGTCGCTCTAATGAGGAAGGGATTTCTTCTCTTCAAAACTCAAGTGAGTACTTTCTACCGAGTCACGGCCAGTTCAACATTATGACATTGATGGAGATTGACTTTGGGGTCTCTTTCACTCTGTGTTAAATAATGTAAAAAATATTTACTTATTGGCCTGTAAGGCATTAGGCTGGATGCTTTGAGAGGTACAAGGATAAATAAGAACAAATCCTTGGCTGGAATTGAATTTATGACTTAGTACAAGGCCTAAAATGTGTATGTCCCTGGAGACAGTGGGCAAAGTGGCTTCATTATCACTTGGGCTTAAATGACATTGCATCTAATTATTAGTCACAAGACAGTTTATGTAAGGCCTTCTAGCTTCAGTTTCCTAATGGTAGACAGGTAAAATTTAACCCATAGGGTCAACTCTGGCTTCATACAGAGTACTTTCCTCAGTGCCCAAAATGCAGTATGTGTTCAATAAATGTAGCAGCTTTGAAACTATCATCATAAAAGTAGAAAATGATAAATATAACAGATAATTTTTCAGTGCTTAAGTGTATTAGATACCGAATTCACTATCTTTCTTTTATCATTTCAATTAACCCTTATACCAGCCCTCATGAAATTGATTCTACAGTTGTCTACATTTTGTAGATAAAGAAACAGTACTCTGGGTAGTACAGTGTGCAAATGCCTTGCTAGTATTTAAACAAAGCATTATGCTCATAGAGCTCGTACCCTTAACCACTATGTATACTAGTTCTCTGAGGAGAATAAACAACATTTTTGGGAGAGATCAGAAATAGAAGTGAAAGTCTTTGTTTAAAAGTCTTAAAATTTGACTTGAGACTTGACGGATCAGGGACTTTTGACTTCATTCTTTTCCTGTTCAACACATTTACTTATTAAATACGATTTTGTCCCGCATGTATTTTGTACCAGGCATTGAGATGAAGCTGGCAATTAATTTAAAAGTTTGCATAGGGCTTACATCTGTGCATCTCACTGATATTTCTGTTGATTAGATTGTATTGATCTAGACCCTAAGCAATTAGAATAGGGTCTGGCAAATAAGAACAGTGAGCCCAGTCTCATCTGTTACTTGTTGGAACTGAGCCAGACACGTTCTTTAATATGTTGGTGCCTACTTTTCTATTATGATGGCAGAGTTGTGTAGCTGTGATTAAAAACGGTATGGACCATGAGCCTGAAATACTATGTGACCCTTTACAGAAAATCTAGCTGCCCTCTGTTGAATGATTTTATATTTTATCATTGCAATTCCAAATCACAGAACAATACCTGACCTGTTGCAAGCACAGGATAAGTACTTTTGCTCCGTGAAAATAGTAAATAGATGTTTGTTGAGTGAATACAAATTTGAAAAGGATATTGCCAGGGTAATTGCTAAAATTAGTTAATGACCCACAGCTGTGATGATCATATGCTCAAAACTAAAAATTCAAATATAACTCAACAAATAAGTGTGTACTTGAGTAATAGCCACATACAGTATTTAAGACTGAGTCTGTTTTTAAAAACCCAGAATGTTTTGCATTTTTCAAATGGTCAGAGGTGCTGAAACTTTTTTTCATGTACCTATTGGCTATTTCTACTTCTTTTGAGAAGTGAAAATTCTTCACTTTTTGATTTAGTACTTTATTTTTTGTGGGTACAATTTTTTGTGTTCTTCATACATTCTACATATTAGTCTCTGTCTGAGGAATAGCTGACCAAAAACTCTTCCCATGATGTATGCTGTTTTTTTCACTATGTTAATTGTTTCCTTTGCTTTTTAATTTAATATAATACCACTTGTTGATTCTTGGTATTATTTGTGTGTGTGTGTGTGTGTGTGTGTGTGTGTGTGTGTGTAGTTTGGGTTCTGTTGAGAAAGGCCTTTCCTGTTCTGATAGCTTCAAGAGTTTTACATATTTTATCTTTCAGCAGATTTAGTGTTTCTGTTTTTATACCTAGGAATCTGATTCATTTTTATTTGATTTTAGTACAGGTGAGAGATATGGAACTAGGTTTATTCTTTTTCATGTGGATAGCCAGCTTTCCTAACATCATTTGTTAAACAGGTTAGAGTCTGTTTTTGGCCCCTTTGGCAAAAAATTAGAGGGCTGGAAATGCCTGGGGTTTTTTCTGCATCTTCAGTTCTATTCCCCCGACCGACATGTCTGGTTTTGTGTCAGTACCATGCTGCTTTTATCACTGTAGCTTTGTAGTATAGCTTAAAACTTGGGATTGTGTATTGTAATGCCTTTTGTTTGCTCTTGTTGCTCAGGATTGCTTTGGCTATTTTGGGTCTCTTCTGAATCTATATAAATTTCAGGAGTATTTTTTTTCTATTCCGTGAAGAATGCTGATAGCATTGAATCTAGATGTCATTTTTGGTTATACGACCATTTTGATGATAGTGGTTTTGTCCATCCACAAAGTGAGGATACATTTCCATTTTCTAATGAATGTCCTCTTCAATCTCTTTTTTCAGAGTACTATAGTTTTTGATATAGAGGACTTCTACTTCCTTGGTTAGGTTAATTCCCAGATAGTTGATTTTTTTTTTTTGAGCTACTGTGAATAGGATTTTTTTTTTTGTGGGTTAATTGTTGGTGTACAGAAATGCTATTAACTTTGTATCCCACCACTTTGCTTATTTTGTTTATCAGTTCAAGAGTCTTCTGGTGGGGTTTTTCAGGTTTTCTATGTAAAGAAGGATGGTTTGACTTCTTCCTTTCTGATTCATGTCCTTATAAATTTTTTCTCTTCCTTGATTACTCTGGCTGAAGTTTCATCTTACTCCAGAAAGAATGCTTATCATTGAGAACTCAAAATCAACAAATGGTGACAAGACTGTGAGGAACAAGGAACTCTTGCACATTGTTAGTGGCAATGTAAACAACTACAACCACTTTGGAAATCGATATGGAGTTTTCTCAAAAAAATAAAAATAGCAATTCCATTTGGCCCAGTTATGTCTCTTCTGGGTAGCTTCCCCAAAGAATTAAAGACATCATATTACAGTGGTATATTCATATCTATGTATATTGCTGCACAATTCATAATAGCTAAATTTAGGAAATTGCCTGTATGCCAAACTACAGATGAATGGATAAAGAAAATGTGAAACACACATATACACACACAATGGAGTACTACTTTGCCATAAGGAAGGATAAATTTGAGTCATTTGTAGGAAAATGGACACATCTTCAGGTCATAATCCTCAGTGAAATACATCAGACACAGAAAGTTAAATATCACATGTCTTCCTTTATGTGAGAAACCCAAAATGTAAATAATTTAAAGAGCAATGATAGAAAAAACACAAGGTAAACTTTACTGAGATGGGAAGGGGGTGTAGGAATTAGAGTAATAGGGTAGAGCAGGAGAAGAAGGGGAAGTAAAAATGATTATGATATAATGTGTATATGTACCAATTCCCCGAGGTGAATATGATTATTATGTATCGCAAGCACATACCAATAAAAAACTAGTGGCGACAATAAAAGAATCAATAAAAGAATAAAATTCCCAAATGGGTGGATCCCATGGCCATGGAGTTCCTTGATTTTGGATTAAATGAGATGATTTAATTATGCCTGAAACATACTAAAGTGTGGTATAAATGAGAAGGAGAATTATCTCATAGGCTGCATATTTGGAGCAAGCATTTACATCACAACACCTGTCACTGTGCTGTGTGTTGGTCACCCTGACGAAGAGCTCTCTGTTCTGCTGGACTGAACTGAAGTGGGTGTGGCAGGCTGGGACTCCAGGAGGGCAATATTTCAGCCCTCACAGGGGCACTGATCTTTTAGAAGGGACAGTGAAAAGGAATTTTCCTGGGGGTTTATTTCACACAAGACTTTTTACTGGAAATGTGCAACAGTAACTCACATGGAAATCTGCATCTCGTTGGTGTACATGAAAATTAATTCTTATATCTTAAAATGAGGCAGACAGAGAATCAGAGCTAGAAGAGAATGAAGTACATCTTTGCACTTTGATCCAAATATATTCCTGTCATTTACTCTCTGCTCACAAATCTGCGACTGTTAGAAGACACAAGGTCATTTTCTTTTGCTTTTCTCCGTCAGGTTGTTAATGAAAATGATTTCACCAAGTTGAAACAGCCACAGGCATCATAGATAAGGATCTGACTTCAGGTCTGAGTTATACAACTTTCTCTCATCTCACGAGAACCAGTCATTTAAAAAAATCATAACATTTCTCAGTGTTGAATTGGATCTTTTCTTTTTTTAGTAATTAAAGTTTTAAAAGCAACCAGATATCTGTATTTCAACGGGTAAATCCCACAGGGCCTCTATAAAGGGAGGCAGAGTTTTATTTTATTGACGCAGATTTGGGAAGCAAACAAGAGAAGTGAGAGTAAGATTCGTGAGTGATACATGTGACCAGTATAGAAACAGGACAATTAAATATTTGAAGATTTTTATTTTAAACTGGTTCAGAGAAATAAATAATTATAAAGCCAATAATATCACAGGGCTGTATCTGTCCATCACTCACCTGTTCACTCACCCATCTATCTACAAACAGTTATTATACTTGTAGTGTAACTATTTGTTCAGCTCCATAGTAGACACTGTAAAAGATAGAAGAGGAATAAAAGGCAATTCTTCCTTTGAAAAGTCACAGTATGTTAAATGTGAAGGTAATTTAAAAATGATGCTATTGTAATTTCACACCCTCTTTTCAAGGTAAAGAAAGAATTGTTAGGTGATTTATTTATAGTAAAAAATTATATGATGTAACACAGAACACTAACTCACAGTCTGATGACTTTTTGTATTCATATTGAGTAAGTCAGACATGTTTCAGAATAAATAATCCCAAGTCATCTTGTAAGCAAGTGTAAAATCATCAGGTATGCCTAATGTCTGGAACATGGAGTATTCTTCATCACTGAGCAAGAAAATTCCAAGTTTAAAGGTACAGGTGGGTCTGGAGGAGGGCTCGAAAGAAATACAGAACCTGAGGTCACAAATGGTAGGGAAAGGACATTCTAATTGGGACAAGCAACAGAAATGAATGCAAAGGGAAGGGAACTACACAGATGAGAAACAGAGAGAGAACTGGGTTAGAAAAGAGTTACAAAAGTGGTGGAGAAGACCTGAGTAAGCCCAGAATTTCTTTTCTGGGAGCTGGAAGAGTGGGGTTGGACTACTGAGATGAGAGCATTTGGTGTAAGAAAGTTGAATTTTTGCTTGATACATTTTTTTCTACTATTAGAAAACTGAGTGTAAACCAGAGTCTTGGAAGATGTATGATACCATACTTATACTTTAGAGAAAGACAAAACATCCCTCAAAGACCCAGCAAGGACCTTTACAAGAAATCAAATCATCCTGGCAAATTAAATACATGCAGCACGAAGTCTATCCCATGTCCTTTTGTATATCTTTCTGTTGAACACCGTTTTCTGATGTTTATCAAAATTTACAAATTGATGAGAAAATCTAAGTGGGAATATTTAAGAAACCCACAGCGAACTAACAATATTAATAGTCACATGCTTACTTGCCAAAGTAGTTAATTTCTATTCCTAGGAGGCTTGGTTTTATTTTTTTTTAAGGTTTTGACATACAGCTCAAATTATTGCTTATGTAGGATGAAATGCATTCTTAAATACTAAGCTGTCAAAGTTATAGCTACAAATCACTCAGAATACCATCACTGCAGGAAGTAAATATTTTATATCTTATTGAAAAATATTATTTCCCTTATAAAATATCAAAATATTATTCCTTTTAGGCACATTCTAAAATTCTCCCTTGAGACATTTAAAAGATAATCATACTTAAAGCCTCATTATACAGAACTGCCAGTGAATTTTGAAGGTAAGAGCTTGGGGTTTGGATTTTAAATTCCATGGACCTGGGGTATCAAATTCTGTTCTGTATCATTGCTGTGTATTTGCAATGCATGTACATGTGGAAGTGGTACAGAATAAGAATATAACTTTCTACTACTTCCTTTTGCTTCTGATTTCTTATAACCGTATCTAGACAATTGCACTAGATAATTTTTCTACATAATCATACCTAAGACATTTATAGCGACATAAATAATGCCAACATACAGTTATTTCTCCAACGCCATTTTTGGTGGTCTGCAAAAGATCACTAGTTATTCTGACCGGATTCCTTCAACTGTGAACCATTCCTGCTTTTATTTCATAATCAATATTACGGTTTAGGTCTAGAGAGTCCCCCTGAATTCCTGTTTGGAAGGTGATTGGATCGTGGGGGCGCTAC
Organism: Hystrix cristata; assembly: GCA_004026905.1. Classification (NCBI taxonomy): domain Eukaryota; kingdom Metazoa; phylum Chordata; class Mammalia; order Rodentia; family Hystricidae; genus Hystrix; species Hystrix cristata. The sequence continues at coordinate 21,081 of PVJO010005594.1, read as the reverse complement.
ACTAGTGCAGTAGTTGGATGTGCTTTTAGGAGGTGGGACCCAGGTGCAGGTAAATCACTAGGAGTGTGACCTAGAAGGGTATTATTGGTTTGTATTGGTGTCTCCCCGAGAGCTTCATGTGCTCACAGGGGAAGCTTTTGGGAGGTGACTGGATTATGGGGGCCTGTCTGACTTGCTCTTACGACTTGGGGCCTTGTTGGGAGAGGCAGGTCCCTGGGGTGGACCCGGAGGGTTTTTCTCCCTCCCCAACTCTCCCTTCTCTGAATCCTTGCCTTCACATGTGAGCAGCTTTCCTCTGTTTGGCTTTTCTAATACACCAGTTCTGTGTTTGAGCCTGTCGACCATGGACTGAAACTTCTGAAATAAGCCAAAATAAACCTCTGTTCCTATAAACTTTGGGTGTTAAGTATTGTGTCCCTGGATAAGGAAGTGACTAGGACAGTTAAACCTTTCTTCCTGGTGCCCCGTCTCTTGCCCTGCTTTCTAGCCAGACTGTTTGAGCACGTTTTGCTCCTACATGCCCCTCTGCATCCTGCTCCTGCCCCAGAGTCAGCCAACTGTGGACCGAAACCCTGGCCAAAATGCCTGCTTTAAATTACAGGTGTTGGGCACTTTGTCCGGCAATGAGAAAATGGCTAAGTTAACTTGCTTTTAGGCAAAGGGGGACGACAGCAATGGGAGGCTTCTACTGACTGACATGGTGGAGCTGGGCAGGGCTGGTAGGGACGTGATGCGCCATGCTTATATCCTGAAGCTTGGCTTGCATAACTGGTACCTTAACCCCTCTTGAAACATTCGTCCTTATTGTTTTTCAAGGACCTGATAGTCTCTGAATGAAAAGAGACAGGAACAAATAACATCCAACATGGGAGAAGTGCTATCAAGTGAACTAAAGAAAGCACTGTGGACATGCAAGATTCGCCCAGTTTCCTAAGTTGATAGAGAAGACTGGCTGCTAATTTTAATTGGTGATGTGCAGTCTCCTGAAAATAAACAAGCGTGTTTTAGTTAGACTGTTTGTGGGATTACTATCATTCGTCATCTTCAAATATGGATAGGACATTCCAGATAGATGATGGTACGGATGGCAAGAAGATATTTATGGTCTCCCAAGCGATGTGGCTAAGGGTGTGGAAAGAGGGCACTTACACTTTGTCAGTAGCAAGATGTATTGGAGGACAGTGGTAGACTCTCTGAAATCAATTTGGCAATGTGCTTCATGAAGGATTTATACCTCTTGTTTACTATTTTATCACTGAAGTCTAGAATGCAACTTGAATAAATGACTAAATATTCTAATATTTAAAATTTTACATCTCCTTTGATGCACAGATTCTAAGAATTGGTAATCATCATGAATCTATTCGGAGTTAGCTATAAGAATATATGTGATATTATTATTTATACTATTAAAGGCTTGAAATGGCTCATTTAGGTTTATTGGTGTAGGATTGAGTAAAAATTATATGACATTCTGACTATGGATTATTGGGCAGCGATGAATGCTGATGTTGCAGAAAAGTATTTAAATGATAGAGGAGGATGCATGAAACTCTTTTTTGAATAGGTCATAAAGCAGGGCCCGGAGTGGTAATCCATTGCTAGAAGCTGATAAAATGAGAATTATTAAAATAATGTCAAAGAATGGAGTGCACTGGAGGCTTTGACACTGGCGACCTCAAACAGAAAACTGGGGTTTTGGAGGCTTATGCTAATGGCTATGGCGAGGTAGTGGAGAAGCTTTGTCTGTTGCAGTTGCTCCAGATTCCGGATGAAAAGTGTACTACAACTGACCAGGTCACCATGGTCACCATGGAAAAGAGCTGCGGATGTTTCATACTGTGACTTAAATACTTCAGGCTAGAAGCTGAAGATAGCACAATCCTCACAACCGAATCATCAAATCTTATCATGTGTCTCATCTTTCCAAAGAGAGGGGCTGTGTGGATGGGGATGAGAAAACATTATTGTGTGAGCAACATTAAGGGTTCCTGCTTATGGACTTCAATATCAAAGTCCTATCTTTGATATTGGTCAAGGCACAGAACTCCAAGTTTATCTTTTCCGAATGGTAACCAGTTGGTCTCTTTATCAAGTACAGTGTTTCTCTCTTTCTCTCTCTCTCTCTCTCTCTCTCTCGATTCAGGGTCTCGCCAAATTACTCAGGCTGAGCTTGAACTTGCGATCCTCCTGCCTCTGCCTCTCAGTGTGCTGGGACTACAGAAGTGCGATACGATGCCTGGATGTGGCTCCTTTTGATCCTCAACCCAACAGAAAATGTTGACCTCTTCCCGCCCTTATGAACAGTAGAATGGGGCAGGGTGTCTGTGACATTCCCTTCAGACAGGAGAATTAGGTAGGTCCTATCCATTCTGAAAATCTTACTGTAAGTCCTTAGCCCCCCGGTGAGGAAAGCTTCTAGTTTAGGCCCGCACTGCGCTGTGGGGTGGAGCTCTCCGTCAGTTCTCCTGTGCCCTTGGCCGTGCTCTTTGGAGGCCCTTTCTTCTCTCTGATCTGTCTTGGCCAGTCTGTGGAAGGCTGGATTGTAGAATGCACTTTATATCCCAGATGAGAACCTTCTCTAGTGAGCAACTCATTCCTAGAAGTTCACAAACACAACCACTAATGTGTTCATCTCTTGACTACACAAATCCATCGCAAATATTTTTAGAAGGTTTGTTGTTTCTTTTGCTAAACAGCTTTCTCAAAAATTTAATCAGTTTCCTTTGACAGCTGATTATGGTCAGTTCCTTATACCAAAAGCTACACACACGGCATTTTTTTTTTAATATGACTTTCTCTGTTGCATATGAACTGCAGGTGTTTTAAGCCAACCAAAGTTTAGTGGGAGACTCACAACTTCAGTCTTTTTTATATGGGTTATGTTGTCTAAAGGAAGGGTTAACTGGGTTCCACCTTAACCCATTCAGCAGCTTAGCAACTAGTATGAAAATTATATTCTTGATTTCTTCCTCCACGTGAGGGTGTGTTCCAATCAATTCTTTACCAGTTGGAGAGACAAACAGTTGCCTATTCCAGTTCTGCAGACTCCACATTTTCTGGACTATGTCTGTGAATTTCCATACTCCCTTGTAAGCACCACTGCTTGTATTCTGAGCACATTGTTTTATTGTTCTATGTTAAATGTAGCCAACGGTTATCAATACCTGCTAGAAAAGTTCTCTTTTCTAATAATTTCCCCTACAGTCGTAAGTTCATAAAGTATTACTTTCCTTTTAAATTTTCACAGATGATAATTTTACAGAATAGGCCATTTATGCATAATACAGATTGCTCTATTTCCAGCTGCAACCAAAGATTTCTTGCTGTTTGCCTCGGGCCACCAGGCCAATGCCACATGTTTTTCTGATTCAGTATTACTCCCAATTCTAGACACTTATTTTTGTATTGATCAAATCAGAGAGGTTTCTTTTTCTGTTTTGTAATTCTTCTGTTTCCTGAAATTTAATTGTCATCAAACGATTTTCCCCAGGCAACTGGGATATACATTCAACTCAAGAGATTATAGATACAAGTTCTAACTTTTAAATTTAAAATTGAAAGTCCACCTAAGTGAATAGAGTATCTGTGCTTTGTAACCTGAACATATTATTCCCTGGGGCAAGGGGTTCCAGAAATAAGTATTTTAATCTGAATGTTTCTTGGTGATTAAGTGCTAATGGATTACTTGATCACGAGCAGCTGTCATCGTGGATAATTCACCCCGTCTCTGCAGAGTCTTACCTTCCTCATGGCATCACAGAACTGAGATTGTCATCAGCAGGGATTCTCTCCTCCACACAGGACTGTCTTTCTGTAATTTACGTTCTAGGAAGCGGACATAGACAACAAACAGTGAACACAAAGTGAAGCTTCATACAACATGAGTGCTTTTAAAATAGTAACACTGAGTAAATGTGTGTAGCAGAAACTGGGAAGGGGATGGAGGAAGATCTTCTCTTTGGAGCAGCCAACGAAAGTCATGCCAAAGTGATGGCATCTGAGCTGAAATGCAAATGAGGGGAAGAGGGAAACCCTAAAGTGAGCAGTGAGCTGTGTATGCCAGTCAGAAAGGCTGGATTCGTGAATGAGCTCAGTGTCCTGGAAGGATGGAGGGAAGGGAGGCAGAGAGTGTTAGAGGAAAGACTTGTGGTCACATCTGAGAGTCTGGGAAAGGTGGTCATGCTGAGAGGTTCGTGTCTCACACTACGTCCAGTGGGACCATTGGAGGCTTTTAAACAGTGAATCGACTGGATCTGTTTTATGTTTTTTTTATACATTTTAATTAAAATGTATCCAAAATTACACAAATTTGCAGGACATTACACAAGCTTATACACTACAATAACTTTTGCCTTTTGCTTATAACAATGAGTGATGTAAACAACCACATAGATGCAGCGTTAAGTCACGACTATGTAAAGTTACTGTAGTACCTAGTGTACGTGTTACTGTTTTGAGTTTGGGTTATTAGGTTCTTGTTTTTAGGATATTGTTATTCCTCTGGATTTCCGTTCCCCTCCCTCTTTGCCCTCGTCTTGTTCTCTTGGACCCTTTGCCTATAGGCTTAGATCTGACCCTTTGCCTTTTCTCATCCATTGTTTACCGTTTTCTTTTGTTTGTCTTTTGCCTCACTCAAATGAGAGTTGCCATACGGTATTGAAGTTTGCAAGTCCAGTTTATTTCACTCAACATTATATTTTCTAGGTCCATCCATTTTCCTTTAAGTGACTCTAAGTTGTCATTCTCTATAGCTGAATAGTATTCCATTATATATAGATACCACATTTTGTTTATCCAGTTATCTGTTGAAAGGTATACAGGCTACTTCCAGAAAAATTCATTTATGGAAGCCAGTATCACTCTGATCCCAAAACCAGACCAAGACCCAACTAAATAAGAGAACTATAGACCAATCTCTTTAATGAACATAGATGCAAAAATCCTCAACAAGATTTTAGCAAATAGAATGAAACATACTATCAAAATCTGATATAACATGATCAAGTAGGTTTCATCCCAGAGATGCAAGGATGGTTCAATATATGAAAGACTACAAATGTAATAAACCACATAAATAGGAGCAAGATCAAAAACCACATGATCATATCAATAGATGCAGCAAAGGCCTTTGACAAGATCCCTCACATGTTCCTGATAGAAACCTTGAAGAAAATAGGCATAGGAGGACCATACCTGAAAATGATAAAGACTATCTATGACAGACCAGCAACCAGCATCATACTATATGGGGAAAAACTGAAAGAATTCCCCCTAAAGTCAGAAATAAGACAAGGATGTCTACTATCACCTCTGTTACTTAATATAGTACTTGAAACAGTCTGAGCAATTAAGGAAGAAAAAGAAATAAAAGGAATACATATAGGAAAGGAAGAACTCAAATTATCACTTTTGCAGATGACTTGAGGCTCCATGTGGAAGACCCAAAGAGTTCCACCTAAAAGCTCCTAGAATTAATAAACAACTTCAGCAAAGTAGCAGGATGTAAGATCAAAGTGCAAAAGTCATTAGTATTCGTGTATACCAACAATGAACAGGATGCAAAGGAAATTGGGAAAACAATACCATTCACAGTTGCTTCAAGAAAAATGAAATATCTAGGAATTAACTGAACCAAAGAAGTGAAAGACCTCTACAAAGAAAACTTCAGCACTCTGAAAAAAGACACTGAAGAGGGTATTGGAAAATGTTTTATGTTTTAAAACGTTCACTCTGGCTAGGTGGAAAACGAACTCTGGAAGGGGAAGAATTGAAGCAACCTGAGAAGACGTAGTTGTGAGATACTGGTCACTTGGATTAGGGCTGCAGCAATAGAGACCGTGATAAGTAATAGAATCTTGACTATACTTTAGAAATAAAAGTTGGCAAGATTTGGAGATAGATTGGACAAGAGATGTGAAGAAAAGTAAGAAATAAGGATCATTTCTACTTTTTTGGCCCAAGAAACTTGGTGGGCGTGACATCATTAACCAAGATAAGCTGCGGGTAAATCAGGAATTTTCTTTTGGATATACTAAATTTGAGATGTCTAATAGATAGCTAAGAGACGATGTCAAATAGGCAGCTGGATATATAAATCCACAGCCCAGGGGAGTGTTAAAAGCTGGCGCTAGAGATTTATGAATCATCAGTACAAAAAATGTTATTTTAAGCCATAGACGAGAACGAGATTACCTAGGGAAGAATTTAGAGAGGAAAGAGGGTGGAGGACAGAGTTAAGGGCTAGCAGAGAAGGAGGAGCCCAAAATGGAAGCAAAGGAGCAAGGTTCAGACTAGCGAAAAATCGGGAGTGAGCAGTATTCTGAAAGCAAGTGGAGAGGTTTCTGCAAGAAAAAAGTAATACACTGAAAACTGGTCAATGTCTTATCTCATTTCCTGCTGTATATTTCTCCCAAACTCTCACAGTACCACATGCTTCTCCTTAACATTTGATCCTGTTGGAAAGGAGGTTAATTAGAGCAACTGTTGGGCTGTTTTTTCCTTTTAGTTTGTTATATTATGTGGATGAAGCGGCATCTGACGGCTCAGGAGAGACTTGGGTCTTGGGTCTAAGCATCGACATCGGTGTTTCCCTTGGAAAGGACACTCCCGAGCTGCAGAGGTGGGAAGCATCATTAACCTCATTTAGGACCCTTCATCTCTTCATTTATTATCTGGTGACAACAATGTTCATGTTATAGGTTTGTTGTGGGAATTAATATAATGTACAGAAAGCGCTAAACTCAGTGCCTGGCAGAAGGTAAGGAGATCAAAACGGCAGCTTTTCTTCTTTCCATACTTAATTGTCTATGAAAATAGATCAAGTAATCCTGGGATGCTTAATTGGTCGATTGTTTCGAAGTGTGTTGAGAGATAATCCCTACAGGCTCTTGGTATAAGATAGAAGCCAAGCACTCTACGCTGAAACAAATACCCCTTTGTCACCCCTACACTCTCTACCAAATAGTTTATAGAGTGTCTCATCTCATTTGGAGCCAGCATTTGTGAAACTGAGAAGAACGATGTTTTAAGAGACGAGACGTAAGTGGGAGAAAGGTATTTCAGTGTTTTTCTGGTGAAGAACTAGTCAGGCCTGTCTTGGAGACTGGATTATTGGGCTGCCGGTGAGCAGAGAGAGTGGGATTGGAGCCCTGCAGAGCAGAGAGAGGGTCCTGCACTCTGTTAAAATAAGCACACCGTTTCCTGCCCTGGAGCAACTCGGAAGCCCATCGTATCTTCTGAAACATGAGAGAGCAGGTCAGGGATATAATTGAGCAAGTGTCTCAGATTCAGTTTGCAGAAAATGAGGCTGTTAGCCCTTAGCTGCTCTCTGAGAGGTTTTTGTTAAACATAACAATTCCTCTGAAAATGTTACAGTTCCCCTTACGGTCCCTCTGTGCCAGCCACTTTCAACTGTAGAGGCAGGTGGGTGGTTGTGGCTGCCCTGGAGTGAGGTGGGGAGTCACTGCTGATGGAAATACATCGACCTTCCTTCTCCAGACCGACAGCCTCGGTCTCTTCATCGGCACCCGGAGGGGCTTAGAAGCCATCATCTTACCGCACACCTCACTCAGCACACACACACCTATTTCTCAGTTCAAATGGACCCTTTACATTTCTCTTCAAAGGTGTCATCACATTGGCCCAACTCACCAACCAGGTAGTACATTGTAGGACCAGGCGACCTCCGTTGGAGTCGTGGTTCCATCGTTTAAGATCTCTGTGAGACCTGCTAAACCTCAGTTTCATCACTTATAAAATGGGACTAATTACTGTTGCAAGGGCTGGCTTGTACTAAATAAATATTGATGGAATAGTCCATTTGTTTTGCAATAACACGGAGAGAGTGAGTTTTAAACAATGTATAGTGCCTTAATTTTATTGTTCGATTGCTACTAATATTTGCACGTATTTGTAGTAAGTCACAGTGTGATGTTTTGATTCCTGCCTACGCTGGGTAGTGATCAACTCGGAGTAATTCACATACCCATCACCTTAAACGTTCACCCTCAATGGGGAGCACGTTCAGACTCTTCTCTTTGAACTATTTTGAGATATATAGTGCATTATTGTTACTATATTCACCCTGCTGGGCCATTCAACGCTGTCTTTCCCTACCTAATTACACAGGAAGTTGTTTTAAGAGGAATTTTCGTAGTGTTGCTTTCATTAATGGTCTTTCACATATTGTTAGTGGCTTAAAAACTGTGTTTTCTCCTCCGATGCTTTAAAAAAGAGAGAAGCACCGTATTAGGAGGACCTCGGAACTAGATGCAGGATATGGCAGAGGGTAACGGGAGCGCCTCTGGTTTTATATCCATGAGAATGTCTAACCCGTCAAACAAAATGTCAGCACAGAGCTTGAGTCACTCAACGGAGTATGTTTATCTTTAGGGTGTTTTCAGGACTGTGTAATAGCAACTGCGATACAGATTGGCTTAAATAATGACACAATGTGTCTTGCCAAGCTCAAGTCCGGAGGTAGGCTGGCTCTCCGCCTTCGGGAGGGCCGTCGTGCCCCGCCTGTGCCGCGCCTTCCTCAGAGGCCTGGACTCGCCTTCAGACTGGGCTCTCTCTGGTCACTGAATGACCTATCGGAGTGCCAGGCGTTGGCTCCAGACGGGAGCATGTCTAGAGAATGAAAAAGGGCCATTTTTCCTTATGTCTCTTTGTGTTAGCATTCTACGGGTGGCTGTCAGAAATCTCTAGCATTTACCAAACTTCTGAACAATTTCTACCATTTGAATTCATGTGAGAGCTTCCCGAACATGTAGATGGTCACAAGAGTTGCACACAGACTCGCACAGCAATTTGCCAGCCTGGCGCATGAGGGCCTCTCTCCCCGCTGCTCCCATCTTTCTCCACATGGGCAGTTACTCATTTTCGCTTCTATGACCTGAGGAACATCACTCCTCTCTCCAACTTTTTTTAAAAAATCAATTTGCGTCATCTGTCACAAGCGACAGAGAGTGATGCTGTCTGATTCAGATGGGAGAAGGATTTATTTAAAATGTACTAACTAGTTCCAGAATGATTTTGAATTTTGTTGTGCTATAAAGGACATTACTGGGACAACTGGAAAATTTTGAATGAGGACTGCAGATCAGGTAATAGTTTTGTATCCATTTTGTATCCATTTTAATTTTGTATCCATTTTAATTTTAATTTTATGACCCTGAAAAGTGTGTGTATGTAAGAGAATCTTTTTAATGAACATACGGTGATGTTACAGGGAAAAGGCATCATGTCTGCAATTTTACTATTAAATAGTTTAGAAAAAATATACAGGTACTAGAGAGAGTAGAGAAAACAAAAAGAAAGCAATGTGTATAATATTAGCATTAGGATTCTAGCAGAAGGGATTTCCACGAAGTTTTAGAAATATTTATAAATTTATATGTGTGTTTAAATTGCACCCACAATGTTCAATGATGCAAATAAACGGAAGAGATTTCAGTGCTGCACCGGTTCGGTCATTGGCTTTAATCTCTACTGACAATGAGAAAGACACTCAGCTCAGGAGTCAACCGGGTGGCAGGAGATCCGAGCTGAGAGACTTCAGGGCCGGCAGCAGTGCTGCAAACCCCGCGCTGAGGGAGACCCATGTGGACAGCGCCGCTGCCTCCATGTAGCACTGGGCATTGCGTTTTGTTGCTGCCGTGCCTGGCTCTGCCACTACAGCATTGTCAGCACAGTGCCGTCATGGCTCCCGATGACGAATCTTTTTATAACCACTCCTCCTGCCAGGCGTGGAGTCCTCGTTCCAAGGACTTCTGGCTTTTAGCTCTATCACACAAAATTCAACGTCCAGAGTGTGGGAAGCAGGCTGATGGAGCCCAAGTCACCAGTCTGTATTCCAGGTGCAAGGTAGGCTGGTCAAGTGAGCATCAGGAATTCAGTCTCTGCAGTGACACACAAGTTCTGCTTTGCCCACCAAGGAGGAGGCCTCAAGGAGGAATGGATTCTAACATTGCACAGCCCACACAAGTGGCAAACATCCATTGCAAGACAATCCACGCAGTTCCTCCCTGTAGATGTCAAAATGCACTTCTGGGTGTTGCTGTGTTGAAGGCTGGCCTGAGGAAAGATGTCTTTCTCTTGGAAGGAATAAACTATTTACAGATGTTGGGTCTTAGCCCACATGTATATGCAAAGTGAGGAGAGTATGGAAGAAATTATCCTTGATGACGTTTAACCACCTCCTGGCGTTTCATGGAAAAGTGAAATCCTTTGTTTTCAGTTAGATTGATTTATCCTGAATGTTCCTTATTCTAGACATCGATATCTCTCTTTGTTCTGCCTCATCCATTTTGTTTGCTTTGAAATTTTCCCCTCTTGAATTTCCCTTTGTAAAAACTCTCGGGGTTTTTTATGTCAGGTTGACATTTTTGCTGCAGAAGCTACTTCTTCCTGCCTCTCCAAAAGAACACTAGTCCTCAGCTTGGTGACGGACGTGGCTCAGAGCAGGCATGTAACACACTTTTGATTCCTACACAAATCTTGTTTTGCCATATATACTATAAGTATAATTAAATACTGTAATATTGAGATATACTCTGGCTTAGTAGTATAGATGTTTGTGGTGTAGAATTAAGAATACTTGCTGTGCTCTTAATATCTTATTGGAAAAGTAAGCCTCATGCTTTAGTTAAGGAAAAACAATGATGTCATATAATTCCTCAGAGCATAATATTTTATTTTTATGAATATTTCTTAAAATGATTACAAGAAAGAAGCAAGATATGAGAAATTGTACTGTGAGGGCCTTTGACATTTGGTTGGAATGTGGTACTTGACTGTAGGAGGTTTCCTCAGAGGGGTAGAGGAAATGTGAATGTTTCTTTTGGCTGTCAGATTGAAGATGAGCTTGACTGGCCTTTGGCCATTGCTAACCATCTTCCTGAGAAAGCTGATTCAGGGAGAGGAGGTAGAGAAGGGAGGAAGTCTCTACTCATACTCCTGAGGGAATGACTCAAGAGACAGTCTGAATTATGGCACTTACTGGCAGCAAGTAAAGATTACCTGAGTCGATTGCTATGAAACACTTTATCTGGAGATGGCTCTGGACACCACTCATCAATTATAGAGTCCCCTGTAAAGTAGCAGGAGTACCCTTAAAGCTACTGTCGAGGAAATGTGCATACACCTTTCATCTCCAGCCTCCTCTAACTACCTCTTTCTTCACGGGTGACCCTTCCTAGCTACAGACCTCGGCCGTTTGCTGCAAACCTGCTGCCTAGAACCACGCATCAATTATTTAACAAGGCCCATCACAGGACAGTGACTTTTGATTGCCTCAGAAATGATAAGCACATTTGTCTTTCTAAACCCACTAAACAATTCTGTGGGCTCCAGTTACAGGTGAAAACATCAGCTCTGGAATGTCTAGATGCCACAGTTATACTAGGGCTACGCAAAACTCCAGATTTTTCCAGAGTAACTTTGGCTTGTGTATGAGGGGAAGTAAGGCAAAATGGTTGACTGCTCTAACACGGTGGAATTTGGCGGTCAAATGAACCCACACAGGAATAGTGAGGGTTGATAATTCAGGTTCATGAATGTCTAGAAAGTCCATAAAAAGGCTGTAGGATACTGAAGAGTCTACTTAAAGTGCGATCAAGCTTTTTGGGTGTTTCCTTATGCACTTTCATTTTTCTGAGGAATTTTCACACTTTCCATCAGCGTCTCAAAGGGATCAAAGACCCAGAAAGTTTTGGAAATACTGCTCTGTGGTGAGAGACACAAATTTCTCTGAATCACAAATGCCTCCAGCCTCAGTCAGAGCCAGGTTAAAGGACAGAACAAAGTTAGCTTCCAGGAGTGTCCTCTATGAGGAAAACTACATCATTACTGGAATGAGTTGAGAAAGAGTAAATTCATCTCCCTGCTGCTGGACCTTGACCTTAAATAAAATTTTAAAAACTGAAAAATTGTTGATGTATCTTTTGAGCAGTTTTGGAAAGCACCCATGAGGTCATAGCCAGAATTCTGTAATAAAATTATACATGTAGCCTTAAGTATCTTGGGACCTAATTGGTTCCATTTCTTAAAGGAATCGTATTTATAGAATGACAGTTAACTATAAATCATTTTTAAAATAGCTTTTGCTCATATCCCATAAGAATGAAAGAATATCCGTGTCTTATCTTATTTCTCATAGCTTCCACCAAATATCTCAGCTCCTGCATCTCACAGCTGTTCAGAGTCCATCCTGTAGCTGGTCACCCTTCATATTCTGTCCCTGCCCACACTTCTTTCCTCTCTCTCCCTTACTCATCTCTGCAACCCTGCTCCTCATTATGGAAATCAAATCAGTTGTCTGGCTTAATCCTTCCCCGTCTTCTTTTTCTGCACTTGCCCCTCTCCATCTATTTTCCACACTCTGTGTCGAGTATTCTAAGGACTGGGCTAGAAAAGACTTTTTAAGGAGCAGGAGAGGTACGGAAAGGAGAGAAACAGGAACACATAGTCCTAAATCTTGTCCTGGTTACACATCACATAATGCTGATTATAAGAAATGAGTGATTTATTTCATTACTTAATTTTCAAACCATTTAATATGCCTCCCAGGTAGTTTCCTGATTTGGAAAACCACAAAAGAAAATGCTTTTAATGCTTTCCAGAATTTTGGTTCTCAGTGTAGTTTTCATTAATACAAAATCAGTTTTATTCCCATGCCACTCAGAGATAATGGACTTCTGCAGATTGTACCACCTGTGTGAGATATCACGCTACATGCTGGCTACCTGGAGGTCAAAGGATGGCTCATCCACTTCCAGGGAAAGACTCTTAGTGGATGGGGAGGTAAACAGATAAATGACCAGCGATGGTGTGTGTATGAGGTGGTACAGACTCAGTAGGAAGTGTTTCTTTTGCTTACAGTTGGTGAAGCTTTAGCTAATTTTTGGAAAATGAGTGAGAATTTGGCAAAGGTGAGAGTACAGGCCATACAGAGGGCACAATGCATGAAAATGAAGTTATGAGAACCTCAATTTTTTGAGGGGGTGCCGGGGATCGAACTCAGGGCCTTGCGCTTGCTAGGTGAGCACTCTACCACTGAGCTAAATCTCCAGCCCCATGAAGTCATGAGAGAGCATAAGAAAGCATGAAAAGATGGAAGTGGAAGAAATGAAGGAACCCAGCTGGGCTGACTAAGTGTCTTGCATCTTCGCAGTGAGAGACTGGCAGAGCTGGGCTTGGGAGCAGACAGGTGGACCAGACATATCCATGCGCTGTGGGACGAACGGCGGCAACGTTTCTCCATTTTACCATGTTGCCTTGTTTGAGAAAGACACGCCACGCAGAGATTATCCATCACCTGTGTAATCTAGGGGCAGTTGATAGGAAAATAATCATCCAGCGCCAGTAAATTTGTGTAAATAATGATCAGATTTGGCAGTACAGCCCTAAGGAAATGGACCACAAAACCAGCAAAGGGAAAGCACAAATTTTGGAAAATGAGGGACCAAAACTTAAAGTTGGCCTATCATATGATCTATAGCCATATTATATTAATAGTTTAACCAAAAGTTAAACTTGGCCTATAATATGATCTAATATGATTTAAACCTTGTTTACAACACGAGTATTGTGATTATTATCTAGAAAACACTTTCACGTATTAGAGCTAGATGGAGTATCTTCTATTGTGAGTACATCCAAAATATAGGTGAAAATCCTTGTGATAACATTTGTCCTAGTGCTGCTCCCCATCCCATCCACCGTGCGATGGGAAGAAGGGAGGAAAAGACTGAAGACAGCAGGACTTTTAGGAAAGCACTTGTTGTATTTACCAGGGAGTTACAGTCACTGGTAATATCATTCACCGGCACTATCGTTCACTGACTGTCCCCGTCGCCCGGGTCAGGAATTTGCTCGGCATGTATGTGTTCTTCACATTTATAGTCAGCCTGTTATTACAAGACTTTAGAGTTGCCACCTCATGTTTATAGACACACAGCCACAGCAAGGGGCAGAGAAATGGACTAGGGATTTATTCGGTGGATGTTTTTATAGCCCATACTGTACAGAGAGTCACAATTGAGTGACTCAGAGTCGGGGAAGTTGTGAACTGCACATAGAGAAAGGTTACATAAAAATAAAATCAAGATGAGAAGAAATAAAATAAATGAAAACATCTTCCAGTACCATGATGACTATTGAATAAGTGGAAATAAGTGGCTGACAGAACGTTTTATGACCTCAATTTCCACTTAAAAATATGCACCCTGAATTCAGGAGCCTCCCAATCCCTCCCACGAGCAAAGCCTTGCAAAAGGAGCGTGTGGAAGGGAGGAGGAGGGAGCTGGGGGAAAAGGGAGGCACAAGCCGACATCCCCGGGCTTGGTGTAGCCTACTGGGAGGTGAGCAATAAATACATGCTCAGCTGATGAATAGACAACGTCTAGAAGCACACCAGAGACACCGTGAGGACTGGAGAAGCACCCAGTGATGTCCTCTAAGATGGGCACGGGGTCTCGGATTCTTTTCGTGTTTGACACATGGCACATAATAAGTGGTCAACAAATACGCAAGGAAGAAAGAATTAGTTAAAATCCCAGGAGCAGAGAACTGGGAGGCAGTGTATGAGGTCATCAATCATTCCCTTAATCCTCAAGAAAAGGGTGTTAATGTGTTTAACAGAAAGAAGTGAAGGGCCCGAATCTGAGAAAGGTTTCTGAATCCTGGCTTTGCAACTTCTCCTCTGTGACCTTTTACAAGCTGCTCTGTTAGTTGGGCCTCAGTTTTCTCATCTCTTTAAGGGGACTGCAAAATTATTATGGGCTGGGGATTTAGCTCAGTGGTTAAAGTACTTGCCTTGCAAGCACAAGGCCCTGAGTTCGATCCCTAGCACCCCCTCCAAAAAATTATTATGGTACAAAATATTTATAAAATTTTAACAAGATGCTATATTAAAACATTTAATAGCTCAATAAATATTTGTATAAAAAAGAAAATTCCTAAAGTATGTTGAGCTGCTAGATATTTCTCTGGAGTCTTTTAAAAGGAGAAATACTAACCCAACTTAGAAGCATCTTTTTTGAGACAGAGTCTTGCTATGTAGTTCAGGCTGGCCTTAAACTCACCATGAAGCCCAGGCTAGCCTCAAACTCATGGTGATCCTTCTGCCTCAGCCTCCTGAGTGCTGGGATTACAGGCATGCACCACCATGCCCACTGATCTTGCCTTAAAATTTAATTCATGGAAAACCCTAGTGTTTTTAAGGCATGATGGCATGCCTTAAGGATTTTATACACTAGGGAAAATGCTCTAAAAATAATGTAACACAACAGCGTAAATTATCTGGCAGTAGACTCTCATGTGGTGCCACAAAAATTCTTCAATATTTAATTAAAAACTTCAACAACTTAAGATTCAAGCCATGTAAAGAATATTAATTTGGAGTATAGACTGGGTATTGGAAGACTTTGGCTGTCAACTCCAAAGATAAATATTCTTTCCCAGTTCAGATTACTGGGGAAGGCTTTAGAAAAGAGGGCCCAGCATATACTGCTATGACAGATGCTTCTGGTTACAGCAAAAAGTGTAGATCCTAGTGTCTATTTTTGATGTGTGGTCCCTGTCTGCATTCCAGGATGGATCTTCCAGACAGTCAGAAATGAAGGAACTGAGCGGCCTGTTAGACCAACGGCCCAGGAGTCTCCGGGCAGTGTGTGAAGGGCGGCTTCCAAATCTGCACAAGTTTGAGCTGTATAGGGAGCTGCAGAAAGTAGTAGAAATATTAAGCAAGCTGAAGCCGTTCTTTTAGCTTCTTATGTTTTGTACAGTGCCAGCTCTGGGCTCAGGGACAAATCTGCTGACGAGTGATTAATATCAGGGAGAACCACTCAAATCCAGAGACATACATAATTTTTCCTCCGCCTGTTTTTGGTTGACAGTAACTTGGATAAGGCGTGCCAACAGGGTCAAGTGTGGTCATAGCAAAAGTCGAGTTCTGGTTTATCCTTGGTGCTCGTGTACCCTGTCATTTAAAGTGTCCTAAAAGGGGAGATGATTTGTTTTCTAGTCACTGTACTTATGAGCCATGAGGGGCAATCCCTCCTTTTCTCCCCAGTGATGCAACTCAGTCAAGTTCCATAAAGAAATGTCTGGCCTCTTTATCCCCAGATCTTCCTCCATCTACACTGACCTTAAATAACCCCAGTACTTTACTAAAATCAGAAAAGGAAAAAAAAAAAAAAGCATACCTGGCAAGCTCTTTCATAGTTAACCAGTCACCTACCCACGCCCCATTCTGCAGATGAAAAAAGTGAGAATTTGGGAGGAGATGAACTCGTGTGACCGATTCGCAAGGAGAATCCAGACTAGAGCCCTAAATCTTGACAATTAGGCCAAGGCACACTCCAGCATTCACAGCTTGAGAAGCAAGAGGCCCTGAATAGCAGGAAAGAAGAAAACTAGGAAAAAGTACGAGAAGAAATCTGAGCCACAGTTATTGACAAATAAAACAGCATCCTAAAAGAGCAAACAAATTTGACGTGCATGGATATTATGTGAAAATGAAACGGGCTTGTTGATGTTTAAATGGTATCGAGAGGAGTGAGCATGGCTGGTCCTCCACGGAGATGAAAGAGGGGCGTGAACCAAAGCTTTCCTTGTCCCGATGTTTCTTGTTCTGCAAAACCTGACGCTCAGCAAGTGAGGCGGAGAGAAGAGGGGCTGTGGGAGGCAGCGGAGTCTGGTCCTGCCTCTTGCATGGGCTGGGTCCAAGAAGGGGCAGACCTGAGGACCGCTGTGGGGAGCAGGTAAGTTGGACGCGAAGATTCTGGTCTGTCTGCATAGGGTTTCTCTCGTGCGAAGCGAAAATCTATGAAACTATAAAGAAAATGGCAATTTTTGTTTGTGCCTATTAAGATTTGTTTAAGATCTGAACTATTTGAGAGTAGTTCTGGATCTCTTGGGACAGCTGGAACCCTCTGGTTGTCTGTGAAGCCTTTTAAGTCAACAGCCGACTGGTCAAGCACTCTGTTCATGGGTTTGCTCCATCCAGATGGTCCCGCAGTGGACAAGATGCATGCAGCCATTGTGTCTCCTCATCTATAGATTCAGGGCGATGCCAGCCGGCCCTCGTGGATGACCATCCCTGCAGGGTTACGGTCCTCAGATGCGCCGACTCATGAGAAGCACCCATAGAACAGTTTTTAAAGATGAAACAGTCAAACTTGGCCACAATCCAGTATAGAATAATACAGATCACTGGGCTAGGTGAGCTCCACACTAGAAAATCATGGAGAAACTTCTAAGTAGTTGTCCTGCAGGCTCTAGGCACGGACCACTTTACATCCAGTGCTACTCTTTATTGGGTTCTTGAGCAAGTTATGTAAGTTTCTCTGTGTCAATTTTCCCATCCGTAAGATAACAGTTCCTCTCTTATATGAAGCTTAAATTAGAAAATATTTATGAAGGAGCTAGAAGAGGGTGCAGCACCAAATTAAATATGAATTGAATATATAGAACCCATTAATATCAGGGTAATATTGATGACAGGTAAACATGATGGACACTTTATATAAACAGCAATGTATAAGTATAACAAAATTGTTCATGATAACAGAAATATTAATAAAGGCAATGACTGAGGAAATAGGAGCAAACAATCTTTTTCTGTTATTTAGTCTCCTGCCGAGAACAAACGCCAGGTAGCAATCACCTGGAAACTTTGCATCAGCCAGACACTGCCTTGGGGCTTAGGGAGAAGGGAATTTACTCATTGGCTCAGTGCAAGGAAGAAAAGGACTGGAGCTACACTGAGCTCCTACCCTAAATTCAGCAATGAATGAAATATAGATGGCATATATTTCCTATCACCAACAGGGAGGGTAATGGGAAGAAAACACATAAATTGCCAGCTGTAATCCACAGAATAAGAACTCTCTTATCTCCTCCGAGAAAACCACCCCGGGCTCTCTACCTGCACCCCGTCCTCCCCCACTTCAATCCTCCTTGCTCTCTCTCCACCTAGCTTAGCTGTTTTTACTGTATATCCTCAAAATTCCATGTTCTTATCCTTAATGTAAAAATTCTTTTTGCAATTTTGAGTTGAATACCTGTCCCACTTCACTTGACAGTAACTTCCTGAAACCCAAGACCGTGTCTGTCCTACTAAATCCCTAATGCTTAGTGCACCTCCAACCCCAGAAAGCACTTTGTAACTACCATTGATAGAATGACCGTGGCAGCTTCTGTCTGACAGAATCGGGGATGGGCACACACAGAACAACCTGGGCTTTGAAGGTAGTGCAGGAGTTCAGTGGAGGAAAGGCACACTTGAACGTTTCAAAGCAGTGGCACATTCAAACAACTAACCTGCCTAATTTGTTCCTATTACACGGATGTTTTGTTTACCCAAAAAGCGTCATCATTTTGGCATTTTGGAGAGACGAGCTGAGCCTTTTCCCTGCTCTGGCTCTTGAGTGCAAGACGCATTTTTGCCCATTAGGTGCTTGTGCAAGATGCCTCACTCGCCTGAGCCGCGGCTCCCACATCTGTCTGTGGAAGCAGAAACGTTCACCCTCACGGAGCTCTTGTGAGATCCGAGCCGCACGTGGAGGGGACTCCCCAGACGCTGCAGGTATGATGAGTGCTACTGATTAGTCTACTTGGCCAGGACGGCATTTGTCAAAGCGACGACCGTAATGGTGCACACAGCACTTAAAACTGTCCGTCACAAAAGG
Source organism: Hystrix cristata (assembly GCA_004026905.1). Taxonomy (NCBI): domain Eukaryota; kingdom Metazoa; phylum Chordata; class Mammalia; order Rodentia; family Hystricidae; genus Hystrix; species Hystrix cristata. The sequence goes on along the minus strand of PVJO010005594.1, from coordinate 2,386 downwards.
AGGCCCCTTGGGCGACCCTGGTGTGCCCACTGCGTTTTACAAACTCAGTTCTGCCATTAAAAGGAACCGGCACCGCAGTGAATCAGAAATTTGTCAGCGTTCCCGCCCCCTGAATCTGGACCAGGTCTGTTGCCCGAATTTTATGTTAAGTAATAAAAGCACTGACATTAAATGCGTTGCCACGAATCAACAACCTATTCAGGATAAGATATGGCAGAGCAGTCCCCAAGAAATGTGTATTTTTTAAAATATGCTTAAAACTGCAAGTGCTTTGCACAATCCCCCAAGCCGAAGTATTTGTATTTTAATGTTTATACCCAAACTGGCCTGCTGTTTTAAAATTGCCCAGGAAACGAAATGTTGGAAATAGAAGGGAACCAGGAAAAGCTAGATTTAGAAATGCTGTGTTAGTAAAGCAAGCTGTGGGGCTCTGATACCCTAACAGCACCATAAAATGGTCACAATTAAATAACTATTCTTAACACAACTATTCCATTTATGTGAAAGCATTTAATGTTCATTCTTTCAGTACCAACCAGAGACTCTTGGAAAGAGGTAACTGGTTCCAGAAACCGTTAAAAATGTTTTAATAATAGTGTCCTTTACAAAGGGGGAAAATGTATCAGAAAACAAAATCGGGCTTTCGCTTCTTCCTGTGGTTATTTTTATTGGCATTTGGCCCACAAAGAATGATTTATATGTGGGACTGTCGTACCACGGAGCTGCGGCACGAGCAGCCATGGTGCAAAAGCAGTAACAAAACGCATCCTGGTTATCAGTGTCCCAGACAAAATGGCAAAGCATGAGGCTATTAACAGCTGACAAATAGGGAGAAGTTCTCTGGAAACCAAAAGATGGACCAGCCAGACTTCCAAGTCACTTAGGAGGAAGGAGAGGAAGTGTACCCAACACCAACCAGGCTTTACTGTGCTCCTACCATGAACCGGCACAGTTCACACGCTGCTCTGAAAGCCCCACGCCAGCCGCGTGAGATGATGGTGTAACTGAGACGGGGTAGCTTGAGGAAGAAGTGCAAGGTTGGAAAGGTGGTCGCAGAGCTGGTATTATGTCTCAGACCCGTGTGACTCCAGATTCCTTTTGTTCCCTACTCTTCAGCGAACAACATCACAGTAGAAGGTTAAGCTATCAAGGCTAAAAAGAAACGAGGAAATGTTCAGAGCCTCCCAAAATCCAAACGGAAGGGGAAGGAAAAATGCTGTGGAATTTCTCCAGATATGGTGCTGAGAAACTGGCTTCAGAATCATCCCCCAAAGCTTTTTCAAAATGAAAAAAAATTACAAGTCCCTCCCACCTTAGACACTAGAATCCAAATCCTTCAGTGTGAGACTCAAAGAATAGGGATGTGTGTTTTTCCTCAACAATTTAAAGCAATTCTTACACACGCATAGGGACCAAACATAGCCACCGAGTATCACACAATACTTTGTTCTCCAGGCTTAATTTGATGAGAGAACTGTCTAAAAGATCACCTCTTATGGCACTGTTGCTGGTGAGACACATTTTGAGAAATGTTGGTATATATTTATGCAGTTGGGATTGTCTCTGGTTCATCCATTGTGGGAACAGAGAAGTCCCAGAACATGCACTTGAGATTGTTGTAAATTTCTCTTCCATGATATGATAAACAGTTCAATGAGGTGCTTGTCCATTGCCCAGCGGCAAACGTGTTTTCAGCTCATGGTTTAATCGGAAACTAATTTTCTCCTCAAGAGTGGTGTATTAGTTATCTACTGCTGCATAACAAATTGCTACAAAACTTAATGGCTTAAAACAAAACAAAACAAAACAAAACAAAAGATGCATATGAAAGGCACTATGCTCAATGAAAGTCAGCCTTAAAAGAGCATATATTGCATGATTCAATTCATATAACATTTTTGAAATAAGAAATTATAAAGGTGGAGAATAGATTAGTGTTGCCAGGGAGAAGGGATGGTGTTCAGGATGGATGTAACTCAACAGGGATAGCGTGAAGGGGATCTTTGTGGTAACAGAACAATTTTATATTTTAGTGCCATTGCGATTATGTGAATCTACACACAAAGTAAATGGCACCGAACTCTGCACACATGGGATACCTGGTTTTGTTCTTGGTTGTGACACTACTATAAAAAGTTTTTCCCATTCTGTGGGTTGCTGTCTGTTCACCCTATTGGCGGTTTCTTTTGCTGTGCAACCTTTGGAAGAAGCTGGTTGATGTGTGTATGAGATTTCTCTACTATTTCTCGAACTTTCTATGAATCTATAATTATTTCAGAGTAAAAAGTAACCAAAACAAGTCAGTTATTCTAGCATAGTCCCTGTAGATCAGAAATAGAGTCATAGGTGTCCCTGGCTTATGGCCTTTCAAGAGGTTTCCGCAGAG